>JAHWFP010121125.1:0-53046 GCA_023313725.1 Lithobius niger
CACACGGAAACTAAGCATAAAATCGGATGGGATAGGACTGAAACACTGCTAACATTGAGTGATAAGATGCCTACAATCCCTTGCCATTCAACAGATTTTAAGAGCAAATGCAGCACTAACAAATCTACAGGGCCCCTCGAACCGTGGAATTCGCATTCTGCTGAGAAGAGAATTATTCGAACAGCTTTCAAAACAGTGGAATGGGGTGCGTGATAAGTACACAGGTTACCACGTCAGGTCGGAACAATAATCTCAAATAGTGATGCTGAAGCAGACAACGTAGTTTGAAGCTTTCAAATTAATACTGCCTGATGAAGTCAGACGAAGACAGTCTGTTGAAATTTGCAAGAATACTGGTAGGGTATTCTTTAATATGAAATTATGTGCCTTTATTCTTGAACAATCGGAGTGAAAAAAAATCTTAGTTGTAATTTCCCGTAACATGCTTTACCTTATGAATTATTCCTGAGACACTAGCCCAAGTTGCTTCAACAATGTTGTCTCCTCCATCTACCATTCCTTGGTAACCTTCTTTGATGAAAAACACTTTGGTTCCTAAATAGATGCCCATGCGGATGACTGCACGAACAGCGGCATTCATGCCTGAAATAAGAAATATGGTACATCCTTCGAAACGATTTCGTAAATATTCTTGTAATCACAGGAGCGGACTACAGGAAGTTGGAAGGCACATCCCAGTGCGAAAATGAGGGAGAAAACTAAAAATAACACATTAAAAACAGAAAACGGCACATGAAAAAGTTTGAACTGACCCAGTATCAAATTAAAACCTTGGTTCCCAAAAATATATATACATCTCACAATAAACTTTTGACACAGCCCACATGTAAAATTTCAAACATGAGCGCTTTAAAATACGTTGGCAATTCTTACTCTGAAAGTTCAGGAAACTATTACACACAATTTCAGAGTCATAATTTGGAGAATTAATATATTTACCGCTCATTTTCACAAATAAGAGTATGGCTACTTCTTGCAAATTTTCAATGGCTGGATGCCATCTTCCTCAGGCATTACGACAAAAGTTTTGTTGATTCTTGTGTGTACTACATCGTCGTCTGCTTTCAAATCCGTAACTGCCGCTCATCGTCGTGGCCTCCCATATTTTGTGGTATAGCGCTTTCACCAACCCATGAAGCATCCACTTCGTGCCTAGCTCTTGCTTCAAGTCTCTTCCAAGTATGTTTTTCCATTCCGGGAATGATGGTCCTTGGATGTTCATTAACGAAACACCTCCCATTTCGTGTAATCTAATGGCAATCGGCTCCAAGCATCTCAAATGTTGGTCTTTTTTAGAGTTCGTCGTCACTAACGTTTCAGCCTTTTCCCACTCAATACAATGTTTTGATTCTGTTGCGGGTCCCTCCGCTCCTAGCTGGCCTTGCCACCGATTGCACCAAGTTTCCGGGACTTCCGCCCGCACCAGCAATCACTCACTCGTAGTTGGCCAGCACCATCACGGCTGATGGTTAACTGTGCATGTAACTCCACGCTGGAACCAACAGGCAACCAGCAGGAATGGAAGGAAACGCAACAGAACCAAGAATGAGTGAATGAGCAGAGTTAAGTCCGTGAGTAACTTACGAACACAACACAAGGTAAGAACAGTCAGTGTGACAGATTGCCACAATGGTGTCTGATCCAACGACCAATGGCCCCGAACTGGAAAGAATGCAGGAAGCTGTACCAAACCTGCCACAATTCCAAGCAGTGTGAAGCGATGCCGTTACCGTCTTTTTTTTATTTCTCACATTGGCCATGTGCTGTCCTATTCTCATTTGAATTCCCTCCCTTGTCTTGGTGTTATCACTTTCTCATGTATGTAGTGAAGCAACAGTCATCCAGCACACTCTTAATTGGCCCACTGACCCCTTCTAAGTGTGTGAGCACTACTCTCAGTCCTTGTACTTTTCTTCCTTCCTTCACATCTTCTCTCAGTGTACTCTTCTCACTGCAGACCACTTTCTTCCTCAGATCATTTAAGAGTCCTCCCGGGTATACCGGTTATAGAAATTTTTCTTTCGTTTGTTCCATCTTTTGGCCAATTTGTCGCTCGAATTCCTCGCCACTCGTCGAAATTCGTTCTTCACTATCACTTTTAATTGTGCCTTTGGGTGCCCTGATTACACGAAATGGGAGGTGTTACCTTAATGAACATCCAAGGACCATTATTCCCCAAGAGGAAAACATTGTTGGAAGAGACTTGAAGCAAGAGCTGGGCACGAAGTGGAAGCTTGACGGGTTGGTGAAAGCGCTACCCACAAAATACGGGAGGCCACGATGGTGAGCGGCAGTTACAGATTCGAAACCAGACGACGACGATGTAGTACACACAAGAATCAACAAAACATTTGTCGTAATGCCTGAGGAAGATGGCAGCCAGCCATTGAAAATTTGCAAGAAATAGACATACTCTTATTTGTGAAAATGAGCGGTAAATATATTAATTCTCCGAATTATGACTCTGAATTTGACGAAAACTTTCACAGTAACACAACGAACGGTTTATTCAATACGCATAATTTCGGAACACAAATATTATACCAGTATTTTGCAAATTTTCGGCAGACTGGGCACAACGTCTGTCTTCATCAGGCACTATGATTGTTAAAACTTTTTCCTACGACATCGGAAGCACTTTTTGAACTTAGCGAGTGCGAACGCTAAGTTCAAAAAGTGATTCCAATGGCCTAGGAAAAATGCTACTTACCGATTTTTCGGCACTTTACTTTGGTTTACATTCATGGTGACTTACTGTGACGTACGCAACACCAAAAATTCCAGTTTATCTCAAACTAGCCAATTTTCGAAAATTTCTAATCGGGATTTCTTCGTCGGGCTATGGATGTGAGACGCGAAAAAGTTTAGGTAAAAGTTTCAGCAATCATAGTGCCTGATGAAGACAGACGCTGTGTCCAGTCTGTCGAAAATTTGCAGAATACTGGTATAGTATTTGTGTTCTGAAATTGTGCGTAATAGTTACGAGCGCTTTAGGGCTTCAAAATAATCCCCACCACTTGGTGGCACCAGCCATAGCCATCAGCACATGACGCATACACAAATCATCAGGCCCTGTGTAGATCGTGATGATGTATAAACGTCATTGGGGCCAGAAACGAGGCTAGCCATTTTTCATTTTTGCTGATAATTTTCTTGCAGGGACATTATTTAGTCAATTATCTTGTGAAATAATGTGAAATAATGTGAATTTCAGTTAGAATTACCGAGGATGCACATATACGTCGTCAGTCTGAGGTACTACATATTTAAAATAGCTTAGTGACAATACATACTTCACAACATTTGAACATATTTTTGTAGTAGTCTTTACTTGTTAATAAAGTCTACATAAGAAAAAAACTAGCTAAACATATCACCTTATTGTTTTTATCTCTTGGTCTGTGAAGAGAGATTGGAAAAAAAGTTAAAAACCCTTAGTAGCCACCGCGTGAAAACAGGATGACAAAACAGAAACTGGCTAAGTAAAGAACTACGGAAACACAAGGAATGCTGCTAGCAAGACAATGGTTATATTACAACAAAATGTCTTCAACCCTTGTGCTTAGGACGGGTTGCTGCCTTGATAACGTATCACAATTACTGCGATCACACAGTTAACTATTAAGGTTTTTTATTAGTCTTACACACAATACTAGGCGAGTAATACGTTCTCTACCACTTCATATGAATGGCCACCATCAATAGTTTGCCAATAATTTAAAAAAAGGGAAAAATATTGAACAAGGCTTAAAAGTATCCAAAACAAAGGCAAGATTAGGTAGTTAAATATCTAAAATGAGTCAGCGTCACCGGGGGGGGGGGGGGCACACTAAAAGCATTTCCTCTGACCTCCTTGAAGCAAAATTTTCTTTCTACAAGTACCGAGTTAAAAAAAACAAAAGATGGGGCAGGATAATCAAGCCATTGTATGGGATGGGGAAGACAGCCATGCTCCCAGTTCATGCTAAACTTACCTTGTGAATCACCTCCGCTTGTGAACACTGCAATTCCTTTCCCCTTCTGTGTCCCTCTTGCAATGAATTTGCCTTCACGGCCCATGACACCTTCATCCGAGGATGATAAGGACGGCACAATGGGTATTACTGAATCGACCGACATCCTCAATTCTAAATGATAAAAAAATGGGGAGAGGGGAAGGAAAAAATAAATTAAGAAATAAAATTCAACAAACTTTCAATAAACAGAAAATGACAGTAAATGAACGGTCACATCAGAAAACCTTGCGAATCTCCACTTGGGGTCACAGAAACTCCTTTCTCCATTTCGCTGTACAATCTTTCAATAATCTTGCAATCACCTTCATCAGAGGAAGATGGACACGCTACAACTGGAAGTATTGAATCGTCCGACATCTTGAATTCTATCTAATGTTTACACAAAAAAATAATAATTGGCGCAACGCAGTGAGAGAATTGTAACCTATAACATTGGGTGGTTGGATAATGTATGTGTTGGGCATTAGTTTGTACTTCATATTCACGATTACGCAGCCATGAAGGATCACTTTGGATTTAATTTGGCACTTTAGCATGTGGCCAAACCTCTTTGCATCTACCAAGGAAAATGATGCAGGGTTGCAGGCTGCAAATTTTAACCTATCATCGATCCACAGTTATCAGTCCTTAACAACAAGTTGCAGAAATTGCTTCAAAACCCAAAATCTGTGCAAAAGTTTTAGTATCGGTGCACAGTTTCAGTAGTAGATGAATTATGATCCTCGTTCCTTACTTATATGTTCCATAAAGATAAATTCTAACATAATGGTGATAATCGCAGTAACAAAAACTCCTTAGTCTACTTGTCTGCAGCATGTAAACGGCGAGAAATAGTCATCCACATGATATTACTTTTCCAGATGTTCATATGACTTGGCCATGAAATTAATTGTATTTGTGGTCAAGTGATAAAATGTTTAAAGGTGGGAAAAAAGTTAACAGGACGGAGGATCTGGAACTACCTCCCTGGAGACTATGTCAAGAGTCCCTGGCAGTCTGTGCCGACCAATACAGTATCGGAGACTGCTCGCCAAAGTGGAAATTCCTACAAAAAATGGCTGACACTCTAATTGTCATATCTTGACAATCTGCTAGCTAGCAACAACCTTTGTCGCATTGTGTTCAGAATTACAAGGCCTATTCAATTGTTGTATGCGTGTAGAGATCAGTGGTCGCATCTCTACACTAATTGTATTGGTGACCGCTAGGTGTCACTAGCAGGCTGCAAACATGGCGTTGTATCTGTAATCAGTATGTATATTGGAGTCTAGAAGTAAACACGAGTAGTGTAGTTTATTTTCTGATATTTTATAACTACAATCATTGAATCAAACAACATGGTGTCAGACGTAAATGCAACTGGATCGGCGATCACGATTAAGTCATCCAATTAAAAAAATCAAAGAGAAACCAAACGGAAACGCAACAGGTAGCCCACGAGGTAACGAAAAAATAAAAAATGAAGATGTTTGCCCCACCCAAACCACTAGTGCCAGGAAGCAATCCAATGGATGCCTGGACGAAATGGAGGAAGAAATGTAATAATTATATGGATGCTGCAGATTATACAAGTAAGCCAGAGCCAAGAAAGATAGCTATCCTGCTTCATGTAATCGGAGATGAAGCTCAAGAATCTGAACAAACATTTGAGTACATGAATGCCGATGGGACAGCAAAGGCAGACAGCGACCGCACATTGACTATGGTTTTAGACAAATTAGAACAGTTCTACATTCCGAAACGAAACGTAACATTTGAACGAAGAATTTTTATGAAAGAAAAACAGGGAAAAATACGAAATTAAGAGACTGGTGCAAACGTGCGAGTATGGTAATAAAGCAAACGAATTTGTGAAAGATGGGCTGGTAGGAGGCGTGTACAGTGCAGCGCTAATGGATAGACTATTACGTGTTGGACAATCGTTGACATTGGAAAAAGCTGTAGAGATATGCAGAGCTATCCAAAGAACAAGTGAAAATGTTTGTCGAGCCAAAACAGGGAATACAAACGGTAAAAAAACATTACCAACAAAATAACAATACAAATCAAGCTAGTGAAGGAGGGAACAGTTTTATGAAAAACAGAAATTGGAAGGCAAATCAAAATAATATTCAAAATTGAGCCGGTTCTGCCATACAGTTCTGCTTCAGCTGACATAAGGCTCGTCAAAATTTGATTAAAAAAAAAATATTTTTAGAGTTTGCTTTATTTTTGTAATTAAAATAAAGTGGTTTTTATGTTCTGTTAAACGATTTTTCATTATACGAATTTCGTGTTAAACGAGTTTCCGTTATACTGTTATACGGTATACATTCTATCTATTATGTGATTTTCCAGTCAGACGATTACCCCTCGCCCCTCTAAAATTACGGCACAAGCCAGTGTGTGAACAAGCATTTGCACTTCAAGCGTTGTATTTTGCATTGTTTAACATTCGGCGCCAATAAGAGGCAAAGACCAATTTTGGTCAGTTGCAGGAATGTAAATACTGTGGAAAAACCTACCAACCCCGGGAATGCCCTGCGTATGGAGCTATGTGCAATAAATGCAAAACGAAAAATCATTTTGCACAAACGTGTTTTTAGAAAACGACAACACAGGTAAGGGCAGTCCAGTATGACGCAAATGAACGACCGACATATTTTCTGGGTGCTTTGACAGTTGAGCAAATTAAAGCAAGCTGCAGAACACAAGTAGCAGTGCGAGTGGGCACAGAAACTGTCAACTTCAAAGCAGATACGGGAGCCCAGGCAAATGTCATTCCACACAAAACCTGTATAGCCATAAGGCCAGCAGTCAAAATCAAAGAAACTCGAGTGAAACTGAGCACATACAACAGAGAACCAATTGAACTAGTAGGACAGTGTGTGCTACTGTGCAGTTACAATGGGACGAAAGTCGAGTTACCATTTTTAGTCACCAGAAAGGACTTGGATCCAATTTTGGGGGAAGACGCTTGTTTTGATAAAGTAAAAGTACTGAAAAGAAAAGCCAGATGAGGATGTCCAAATCCAGGAAATTTTGCTAAGCTACAAAGAAAGAGATCTCAAGCTGGAAGAAGTGACGAAAGCTACTGAAGCTGACCCTGCATTGCAAAAGCTGAAGAAGATGGTGGAAGACGGATGGCCAGACCACAGACAGCAGGTGCACGAAAGCATCAAGTGGTACTGGAACGTGAAAGATGAGCTACAAGTGTATGATGGACTGATCCTGAAGGGTGACCAGCTAATCATTCCAGAAGCATCACGCAAAGAAATGCTAACGAGGCTACACGAAGCGCATCAAGGTATCACCAATACCCAACAACGAGCACACAGAGTATTGTACTGGCCGGGAATGATAAAACAAATTCGAGAAATGATTCAGAAGTGCAGCACATGTGCGAAAGCCCAACATGTAAATTCCGTGAACCATTGCTTCCACACCAAGTCAAAAACACTCCCTGGGTGAACTAGGAATAGATTTTTTTTTGAATTGCAAGGAGGAAAGTATCTGGAGGTAATAGACTATTACTCCAAGTTTATAGAACTGATGAAATTCACAAGGTTGTTGGTGTAGCCTCAGACAGTCTTATGCCCTTTTCGGACATTTTTATTTCGATAGATTGTGAGGGGAGAGTGTTTTTCTGCCATTTCGAAGGCCGACTACAACGCAAGAGGGATTGCTTGGGCTATCCAAAAGGGCAAATGAAACACATTGTGATAAATGAATTCCTACGCCTTGTGAGGAATTCTAGTAGTGAGAAGCTAGAGTGGCCATATCTTTATTCCACCAAAGGCAGGTTCATAAAGTTAGGTTACCAAGCAGGACTTTTAATTAAGATGATTAAAAAAAACCGTAGGAATCGCGAATACTAAGAGAAGAAGAAGCCATGTGCAGTTCCTGTGGTGCCGCACGAAGAATTGGTCTTAACTTCTCGAACGGTGTTAGTGAGCCCATTTAGGAGATTTTGGGAATGAAAGGTTTCAAATCATACCTGCGTAATGAAAAAGGATTAAAATAGAGAATTCTTCATAAGAAAGGGGGATCTGCTCCCGTTTTGAAAAACAGCATGACGCAGAAAGTGAGAGACAGGGAGATGGGTAAAGTACACAACACAAAGGAGGGCGTTTTATTGTGTTCATGTAATGAGTGCAAGGCGGAATACATTGGTAGAAGAGAAAAGATGTGAGAAAAAGGCTGGGCCAACATATGGGACACACCTGGAATGAAACTGAAGAAAATAGAATTGCGCCCACTGCATGGAAAAGAAGCAAGAAATCAGTTGGGATCAGACGGGTTAATTTGTACCAACTCGGTGAGAGACAGGGTGTTCCAACTTGGGTGCCTTGAGTCAGTGGCCATTCAACATCACATTCAGCAAGACTTCCCACTGACGTGTACTAGAGGACCTTCACACCACAAAGTGATGCATTTAGTGGCTAGAGACTTGAGTGAGCCGTTGCAGCATGAATGGAGTAGCGTAAGTACTGAGAGTGAGAGAAGACCTAGAGCCCCGCAACCTTACAGCTTTCTTGAGTCTACGCCAACCCCACAAGTAAATCTCCAAGGCTAAAACTTTTATGTACCGTGTAATAAACCAACTTCATGACCGAAGGGGGGAAGCCCAGAAGCAGAATTTTCTGCCACTGTCTGCGACATCAATTGTTGGGAAAAAATTGTCTTTTTTCCATTTGGTTACCACATATTTTTTGGTTTTCACTGAAAAACTTTTCAATACTTTATCCCATTGATATGGCTCTTCGACCAATGGAACGGCCTCATCGAGACGATTAAAATGGTGTATTGGAATGTCCAAATCGGTCAAAAATTGATGAAATGGCAAAAATTTGGTCAAAACGTCACTTTTGTCTGCGTCTGTGCCAGATTATCTGCGACATAGTCGCACCCCTTTCTGCCTTCGGGGGGAGGGGGGGGAAGCAAGTAGTAGTTTTCATTACCGTAAATCGTGGATTAAACGCCCATGGGCTTATGCAGTTAATTTAGCAAAAATAGGAGGGTGGGCTTTAAATCAAACATTATCAATTTTCTAACCTTTCTGGATATCTATTACAGAAAATTCGAAGCTTTTGATTGATTTCTGAAAGACCAACTTTTACATCCTTTTAATTGCTGTGAAGAAAGGAATAGGTGAAAGATGCCCAGGTCTAGTTCGGGTGCTAGGAGCTAAAGGAAGAGTCCACTATTACTGCAGGGAGGGAGAAGGGGCCATTAAACATAACAAGTAGTACTATCTTTATTCACATCATATAACTTTTAGATAATTTTTCGTAGAAAAACGACAATTTGAGGGGTGGGCTTAAACTCCACTATTTCATGATTTTGACTTTACAGCATTTTAAGGGGTGGGCTTTAGCTTCAACTGGGCTTTTAATACACGATTTACGGTATATTGACTATGATCAACAAGAAATATTAGCACAGAAAAAAATAAGGTATTTTATTAATCTAATCCCCTCCCCCCTCCCTCAAAAAAATTTTTGTTGAGAAAGATGTACACCTTTGGGCATAAAAAAATGATCGTTTTCGTTATACTGGGGCTTTAAACAATGCCATTCAACAATTGGCATCAACAATGGAGAATTCCTTCCTCCTTCAGTGACGTGTGTTCTTATTTACAACAATGAAAAAGTTTGCATTGTTGTCGGGCTACTTGAACCTCGATACAGTGCAATCATTTTTTATGCCCAAAGGTGTACATTATCCACACTTAAAATCTTAAATCAACAACCGAAAGCTAGTAGAACAAATGGCTCACGTGGTTCACCACTGGAGCAACAACCACATTTTACCATTTGAAACAAAACCCAAGTATTACCAAACTCACTGTGAACCCATGATACTAAACACCCAGCCTAATCACAGTATACAAATATAGAACAAAAGAGGAGCTTTCGCCCAGTCTTACTGAGCATTCTTAACTGCCAGCACACTTTTAATTTAATTTTAAATGTATCGTAACCAAACTGCCTGCAGTTTCGTATGTCTTTGCAACCTCTGCAATCAATGAACCACTTCTAACTCCGTTAAAGATAATCTGATGTTAATTGTTAAGTGTTATAATGTACGCATGACACAAAAATGATAAAGACGGTCCTAATCACAAACACAGTGAGATAAAATAAAGCCAAGGGCAAGAGGTGCCACCTTATGTGTCTTGCTGAAAACATAATCTACCTGTTGTTTAAAAGGGTCTCCATCATAAACATAGTCCTTAAATCATGCATTTGGTAGCTGATTCCAGCAACGAGTTGTTGTCAACTCACAGATGGGATCAACTACCAAATGCACTATAGTTAGGGTTTAAGGACTATATTTACGATAGACCCTTTTAAACAACAGGTAGATTAGTAATTAATTAATAGGTTTTATCTGGATCAAAGCTGCATGTTAACACTTTTGGATAACAATTACAGACTTTAGTAGGAGACATCTAATGGAGCATACATGTAACAGACACATGGGTTCTCTTTACAGGAACCCAGGCAAAACATTACTTTTAGAGGTTTCATTAGTCTCGCAACGTAAGAAGCCACTTTTATACAGAGTGGCCAAAAGTCTGGACATAGTTGAATTGCTGTGAAAGTACACAGCTATATTAGAGTCGCATCTTAAGCTTCAAAATACATTGCTGCACAATGAGCTGCACATGAACAAGTCATGTGCATCCTCCTAGTATGATCCGAGTCGACGTGGTGAACGGACATTGTAAGCGACAGATAATGTAAACACACTACGAGTTGCCAAACTGGTTTGCCACCTGTGAAGTACTGTGCATCAAGGTATATCAAGGATGATGCCCAATACTAACCAGTGTACTAGGGAAGCCCATCTGGCTCACCAACCTCATTAGCAATTAACCTCTCTTCCGTAACAAGATTCATCCTATCTACGTACCTAGACCGAGTACTATACATTTATGATGAAACCTCTCGTAAGAATACACCACAAATGGTACGTCGTCGTCGTCGAAATACAAGTTTTAACATTTCACAAATAGGTAAGGAAGAAAATAGCGTAACGGCAATGATCTTGATGGCCAACCTTCACCAATGTCGGTCGCCAAACGGCGAGGAAAATTCACAGTTGGAGACATGGTTTTTAGAGCTACTCGCCAAAATGGCGACTGATTAACAAACCCTGATGCTTAAATTGTCATATTTCGGGAAATGTATTAGCTAGAAACAAGCGTTTGCAGCATTGCGTGCAGAATTACAAGGACTCTCCAACCAAGTGTGCAACAATGTTGCTAGCCACTTTAGTTGATTGGAGAGTTAGATTGATGCAAACAATATTTAAGCATTAAATAGTAGCACAACTAGGCTACTAAAATTGTTTCTACATGGCGAGGAGGTAATGGACAATGGCAAGTGCATTTTAATGTCTACCGGTCAAATGGCGAGTACCACACAATTCACATTCGTGACGGTTGTTGATGGCCACAATCAAGGTCATAACACTGCAAGCTGAAGATGGAAGCCCTTTTGGGTATCGGTGCATATTAGAAACTTACTGCTACTATGCTTCACTGCTTGACACTGTACACATCAACCGTACAACAGTACAACTTGTTTTTGGTTGTCAGGGTAGCTGAGCAGCAGGCAGAGGTCAGTATGTACGGGGAAAATGCTAACACCAACATCACTGCTGTTAAGCCTGCAAAACGAGGGGCTTTCATTTTTGTCAATAAATTTCAGGAAAACGGTATGGCTGCTGACATTTACAACCACTGTGCTGTCACACGTAACATTGATGAAACTCAGATACGTCAGACTGCAAAATTAAAGCCAAAATTCCCTGGCTGTTCTTCGTTTTTCTTAGAAGTAGCTTCATCGACCTTAAGTAGTTTTCTCAATCCTGATATCTGGCCTACTGGTATCATGTTTTCGTTACTTCGACAAAGAAGTTGGCTAGGGATCGACCGATATGACTTTTTACCGATACGATACGATACCGATGAAAGGTAAACCGATCCGATCCGATACGATACGATACCGATGTCGAAACCGATAATAATAACAAACCACGACTAAAAGTTTATATTTCGTACAAAAAAAAGCAACTTCGGTTTCAACTGTTGAGATTATCCAAAAAGTTCTGTGCAGCAATAACAACATTTTTACTCTTATTCTTACTTATGGCTTCAGTACATTCATTTTATTAGTTAGATTTCAGTTAGTTGTTGTACAACTGACAGCAGCAGAACCAACAAGTGCTACATTTTCATTCCAAACTGAGCAAATGGCTTTGCTTTTCTCACTTGGTTGTTGCTTTTGCTGCGCTTCAAGTCAGTTTTGCAGGGAAGACGGTTGCATTTCTTGGCATAACAAATATCTGTATCGGAAGCCTTATAGTGGTCCGATACCGATATGGCAAAAATACCGATAAATACAGATTATACCGATACCAATATCGGACTATCCCTAAAGTTGGCATGCTAATGTTACTGAAAGGTTCACGCCAACACGCGTATTACCTAGTGCTGATCCACCCCCAGCCCTTGTTAGCCCTAACCCCACACTTGCAGACCCAAGCAATCTCACCCTCCCTGTCAAACCCAGCCCAACAACGCTCAGACCAGCCTCAATATTTTTAATCCTAACTCTGCAACACCTACTCTCCCGCTCATTGATGCCTCTAACCAGGGCAACTCTAAGCCTTCTAAATCTAACCCCAGGACCCAACCTAAAGTGCCTCCCAAAAGTTTCCCATCCCATCCTATCTCCCCCAACCACGATCCTTTCCCCTGACGCCCAACCAACCACCATCATCTTGCCAATTCAATTCTTGACTATCCATCCCATTCCCCCAGTGTCCCATGCCAAAGTCGCGATGTTACCGTGCGCCATACTAGCCACAATGACCATACACAACTCTCTTTTATGTACACTAATGCTGAGGGATTGTCTAGCAAACGTCATGAATTTATCACTGTGCAATCTTATATTTGTGCCGATATAATTTGCATCAGCGAAACTCCTTACAAGCCTGAGTCTTGTGACGATTTTGACTTCCTATCCGATTTCACGACATTTCGGACTGATCGTTCCACTCGGCGGAAGGGTGGAGTCGCCATTAGTGTTTGTAATGCTATCCAGCCCACACTCCGATCTACCTTTTCCAGTCATACCAACGATTGGGAAGCGGTTTTGTGAAATTTTTTGCTCCACGGTGAAACGCACACCATCGGCTGTGTTTATAATGGCACTCTCTTTGACAATAATTTACTAGCGTTCGACTGCTTTCTTGATATGCTCCACCAGAAACTTTGCATTAACCCTAATAGGACCATAACCTGCGGCGATTTCAACTGTTCTACAGCATTGATTGGGACTTGTACTATTCTAATGATGACGCTGCCACCCACCTCCTACAAGTTGTGAATGATCATTTCCTGACTCAGCACATTAGTCTGCGGACCCGTGCTAGAGGTGGAGATAATCCCTCCCTTCTCGACCTACTACTCACTAGTGACGACATAAGCAATCCCTTCATCACCTCCCACCATTCGGCAAATCTGACCATAGCGTCATTATCTGGAAAATCAAGGGTACCAATTTTAACCACCGCTATACCCATCCTCGTCACAACTTCAGTGCTGCTGACTGGGATCTCATAAATGAAACCATCTGCAGCATCAATTGGAGATCCAGACTTGCTAACTCCACATGAACGCAAGCTTGGGATATCCTTCGAAACTTCCTGACCTGTGTAATACCCACATTCCTGTGAAGAAAAACAGCCCTAGGAAGGCTAAATCACCTCCTTGGATGGATTACAACATCATGAGACTTGTCAACCTTAAAGGTGTGTGCTGGAAGACTTACAAGCCCTACCCTACACCAGAGAACTGGACGTCATTCACTGAGACCCGCAATCTACTCACTAACATCCGCAATGCGAAACTTTCATTTGAACAACAGCTAGTTTCAAAATGCAAGAGCAACAATAAGCTCCTATACTCTTATCTCCAAAGCAAGAGCAAGAACAAACCTTGTATCCACATTAAGGATGTACCGAGCACATTTTTTCCTGCCGAGCCGAGCGCTCAAAAAATGCCTGGTACGCCGAGCAGAACCGAGCCGATCAGTGATGCCGAGCACCTTTATTAAGAACAGGGTGCTGCCGGGAGTACCAGCTTTTCACATTCCAACCTTTCATTTTTTTCACATACCCGCGTTTCATTTTTCTGGCTCAACCTCAAGACCAACTTCCCTTTAGGAGAATTCTGTATTCTTATGGAGAAGTCCATTGTGGTACCTGTTCATGTTGAAGGGGCGTGCGACATTTCGTAACTGTGTTCTTTTTCTCTTTCTGCATTATCGCCGATAATTGCAGAATTATTCATGTGGAAAAGCCACTGGGGCTGGGTTTTCCCATTTTCTGTTGAAAGAAGTGCTACACGTTATTAATGAAAAAAAAATTGGTTCATAGTTCATATGCACCAGCAACGATTTCCTGTACGGCTCATTTCCCGTGGTTCATCACTCATTTAGTTGGGAAAGAATTTTCAGAAGATTTATTTGAAGACCTGTCAGGAATTAACACTTCGTTTCGATATTTTAATTTCCGTTTTAATTAGTTTTTGAACATTTAACTCTTTACTTCCCTTGTTTTAGTAGCAAAATGCTTGAGTGATTTCTTGAGGGGGAAAAAATTGAAAACTTGTTTATATTGTCAGAGCCGGCTCAAGGGGCACGCGAGTAACACAGCCGCGTAGGGCCTCCAGTTTAAAGGGGCCCCCACGCGGAAGCGGGAGCACTCATGTCACTACAGCAAGAAGTGAAGGCATATTATTGATTGAAAATCCTTTGTGCTGTGTCGAAGTAAAGAGAAAAACTGGGTGATAATCGTGTGCTAGTGCCTTGAAACTTCGGGAATGACGTGGGTCGATTGGTTGAAACCTGCAAGAACCGAAACCAAAACAAGTGGCTGCTGATGGCATTTTTGTCGGCAGGTGGCATTGTGATACAAAATGAGAAAAGTGAACGGTGAAATGAATATCCCTTTCTTCCCCCCAGGGCCCCTCTTTTTTTCTCCTCTACCTTCTTTCTTTTGTGTCTTGTGCCTTTTACCTTACTTTTCCCCTTTGGGAACTACGTTTTTTTGTTTCTTTATGTGGTTTTTGTTCGTTGTTGTAGTTAGCAACAATTTTGTTTGCTATCCCCATTTTCGTGGCTGTAATCTGTCATTTTTCCAACTTTATTTACTGTTTTTGTAATTCACATTCTTTTTGGTAATAAAAAAAAAGTGAAATGGGTACCAGCTTGGACCGTAAGAAAAACAATTGTTTAATGATTTGATTCGAACATAAATGAACAGATTGGAAAAAAAAATGCTTTTAATATGATCCTGGGGGCCCCAATTACTGAATCCGCGTAGGGCCCCATATTGACTTGAGCCGGCACTGTATATTGTGTAAATTTTAACAAAGCTGTTAAATAAATGTACTGAGGAAGATAACAGGGTGGTTCGAGTGGGTTTCAGTAGTTCTAAGAGAATTTTCCAACAATTATTTTTCCTGGGGCGTTAACTAATTTTGTAGGTTTCCACTCGCCAAATCCTCGACAGATATAAATTCTAGTTCTCTTCTCGCATACCTGTGGGTTCCATTTCCTCCACCCCCCCCCCAACCCCTCTTCGGTAAAAAACAGAATGTCCTAGATTGTGTAAAGCGACCATTCTGTCTCCACCCCCCCCCCCAACTTCTCCTCAGCTTATGGGCCTACGCGCAAAACTCAAACCCCAAAAGTGGGAAGAAAAAAACACCAACACATTTAAGACTACCGACAATACTCTGTGACCCTGGGATACAACTTCTCTATATACTTCCTCCGATGCAGTTTGGGGCTACACATGTTTGACCAGAAAAACCAACTATTATACTTACGTAATCTTAAAGAATCGTTTAGTCATTATTATTCAGATCACAGAACGGTAGTGATTAAATTGTATGAAAAAAAAATTATAAGTTGCTTTGGATTTAGATTAAATTAACAGTTTCAGTCAAAACTCAACGAGACAAAAAAGTAATCTCCAGGCGGCGCCGAAAGCTTTGTGAGGGGACCCACGGGACCACGAGCAAAGCGAGCAGCAGCAGCTAACTAGCCTCCTGTCCAAGCGAATACCAGCTCCAATCTGACGTATCAAAAAAAAAAAGTCACCAAACACAATTCGGGACCCACAGGGCTATATAAGCAAATGCCGAGTTAGATAGAATAAACAAGTAGCGTACAGAGGAAAATCCTACGGTTGTTTTCAAGACACTGAATGGTTGGCCCCTACACGAGAGCTGCGTAAAAAGTACCGTAATTTCTTTTTAAATGAAGAGATTAAAGAAGAGTTTTACCGGGTTTTACCCTTGATAAACTTCAATGACGTCTGGGTTGAATCAATCTACTCTCGATCTTAAAATCCAATGTGGATTTGGACCCACAAGAGCTGAGCTGCAACCAAAGAAACAAACATACGTAAAGATCACACGGAAATTCCATGACAGTTAAAGAACAGCGAGCATTTCATTTCCTCGTAGCTATTTTTTACTATTTCATTGCAGTATTCTTACCCGTTTCCCAAATGTGCGTCTGCTATTTGGCTCGCCCACACCAACAACCGACGACCTTGAGGCAAGCGCCTCGGACATCTCGAATTCAACGAGAAGGAAACGAGAACACAATTATCGCTTGCTCACTACTGGTGAGCACTACTTAGCGCCTCCCAAATATTAGTACCTCTTAATCATAGAGTTAATAAATTATTATAGGACGCTTCCATCCATGTTCCATAGGATGCTCCACAGGCCACATACGTGCAATAGCTCAATGAGACTTGTCACACCCCGCGCTACGCAGCCTTTACCACCGCCGTCTAAAAATTATATTTCTAGTTCCGGAGCACAAGGAGTAGAGGGGTTTTGGGTTGGGCTATCTAATCAACCTTCTACACAAGGCAACCCCAGTCATTACATTCTTCGTTGTCCCTTTTTTGTCTATGGGCTCAAACAATACGATATTGTGTAATACACGTACTACCAGAGCCACTCAAGAAACAAAATGAGTCTATTTCTTGCTTTCTGTTTAAAATATGCTTAGCACCGCCAGGCCTAAAAAGAGCACAGGGGCCAGTCACGTTGTCCGCGAGCGGAGTGTGTATAGTTAGATACATGTGTGTTGTGTTGAGCCAGAGGAGTGTGGTTGAGCGGAGTGTATTGTGTTGTGTGGAGCGCGCTCGCTCGTTCGCTTTGCTCGCTGGCGCTATAGTGGCTGGAATGGGATCCCAGCCACTATACTGGCGCTCCCATTCCAGCCACTATACTGGCGCTCGCGGACAACGTGACTGGCCCCTGTGAAAAAAAGAAGAAAAAGCATAATTATGCAAGCATCAGTGTAACACCAAAGAAATATAATGTGCTGCTTCCAGATTAAGACATTTCCATTTACAAAACCATATGGTGAATAGCACTGTTTAAATAAAATTATGTTTGGGTATTTTTATAAACCTACAGACGCGTATAGGATTAATATTCTCATGGTATAACTTGAATAGTAAGTAATAGTAAGTAAAGGTTTTGGAAGAGTCATGACCTCGAACAGTAGTTAACTCCAAAAAAGGCGCCTGAAATCTACCATTGATGAAAAAGGTGCTGCCATCTCAACATCAAGTGGCCAAGGTGCAAGCTAATTGACATGAGTATTAAAAGTTTGCCATAAGATGGCGCCACTTACCGGACATATATCTGGCACCTTTTGCGTAACGTTGTGAAAGGTAAAGCTGTTCTGGCAATGTTACGCTTCCGGTTGCGTAGTAATACATTATGAAATAATTATCGCCGATGCAATTAATCCGTTAGCAAACCATTAATACCGAATATTTCTACTGTTACTTAACTAAGTGAATTATTACGTATTTTTATTATCTTTGATTTAAGGACTATCGTTTATTTAGATTTTTTACCTTTGTTGGAGTGTTGAACTATTTCTTTGTCGTAGACGTACACAACTCGTGGGACTATTTTTCCTTCTCTTTAGAAGTTTGGTCTGGTTTTCGCAAGACTTGGACCATGAGGTGAGGCTTGGTTTTGTGTGAAAATATGGGAGTTATTGATAAATTGAACGTTGGTTGAAGTACTTTTGAGACGGTTAAAGTATGAAGCTTGCGTTAGGCGTTGATCCGACTCCTAGTTTTACATCAATACATAAAAACTTCATCATTAGTTGTGTTAGGCCTAACTTCACGAAAGGTTGCCATGTGGCGGATTGCTTGTCGTGTACCTGCAAATACTGAGTTAAAAAAAAAATGCTTAAACGTGATTTTTTGCTGGAATAAAGCTGGTAGAATCGAATCAGCATACAGTTATGCATTGTCTTTTGCAAGTGTTGAGAGGTCGATTGGATTTGTCTCTTGTAGATCTTGTCTCAAAATAATCCCGTCTTGTCGCTAGCATACCTAAGGAGCAATGTAGGGTAGGCTTAACTCGTGTGATCAAAAAGGGCTCGTCGAAACTAAAAGCTAAAACTGGTTTTATAGACGTAACTGCATGGCTTGGACTGAGTAACATCGTTACTAAACAACCGAGATCACCTGTAAACATAATCACAAACACTAAATATAAAACTGCAAAACCACATAAGTGCATTTTTGTGTGCGATTTCTGTTTTACGTCGTCGGCAGGTCGAGGTGTCTTCCGTGTACCTGCAAAACCTTGTTATGTTCCTAAATTTGTCGTGTCAAAAGCCATTAAATAATTGCTCACCTGCAATTTCTACCTCCAATTTAATGCTCGTGGCATTTCGTGAGGTTTGGCATTTTGTGTTAACTAGATTTCTTATTCACAATGGTATTGATTCTCTGAAAATACTTGCAGCTGGTGACGAGGAGAAACTGCTTGTTGGGACTACATTCTACTAAATGGCAGACACCCAGAACATGGGAAGAATAAGTGTCTCTCGTCCGATTTATTATTTTTTTTTTAATGAACTAAGCTAGCCGACGCCACGCAGGGAAGCATGAATTAACTGCCCCACCATGAAACAAACCCCAACCAGTTCCTTACAAGTGAACACAAACAAAAGCCGGGGGTCCACTACTGCAGAAGCTCCGAGCAAGATGGCTGGTCCATCTAGATTCCGGCGCGTGAAGTTTAGAAAGGTTTAAGATTTTGATAGCGGTTTCTGGTGTTATGTGGTTAGTTAAGGTTAGGTTAGGTAAATTTGGAAAAAACTGACCTTATTTTCGAGAAACAGCGACCTTATTTCACCCTTTACACAAACGGAGATAGTACAACCAACGTATACAGATCGATGGTGGACGCGCTTGGAGCCGCTGTGGAAGTGGTTCCAAAGCCGGTGCCTATAGCCTAACCTAACCGACAATAACAACAAAACCACACGCAACTGAAAACAACCCGCCTATCTGAACTGTTTACGAAAAAATAATATATAAGCTATCCGAGACACAAACGAACTCTGTGAGGCTAGAACTCCGGTTTTGATTAATTTCTGTAGGCCAAACGAAGCCTTTGCCCCAAAAATGGTATGGGAAAATGTTGTTCAGCTGATTATTTTACGTAATTCTAGCGCAACATGAAATTGATCGGTGAGGAGACACCTATTCTTCCCATAAGCCGACACCCGGGCCTAGGCCAATTTTTTCCAATTGATCATTTTATATCAATTAGCTCTCACCCACAAAGATCTGTCTAGCCCAATGTTATAATGTTCCACAGCTTTCTGCGACAGTTTTGTAACCTAAACATTTTTCTGCAGGGTTAATTTTTATGGTGTTGGAATTTTTCAAGGAAACAAGCCCTTTGAAGCGACAATTTTTAATTTTTTTTTTGAAACATGGGAAAGCATTAAGTACATTAAAAAACCTTTCTATAACTTTTCCACCCATTATTTTATCCACTGTAACATTTTTTTAAATGTTTGTAAAAATAAGCACCGTACATGGCAACTAAACTGATTTTTAAAATTTCCTTGTATTCCTGTATCCTGCTCAGTTTCACAAAAACCTATCATTTTCAAAGCCCAGCCCACACTTTCTAAGTACCATCAGATCTCCCCCCCCCCCCCATTTCCTCCATGCCCAGTCATCGCGAAAAACGGGTTGTGTCGCCTCCTACCTAATTCCTTTCTCCATGATATTAGTCCTAAAATTACCAGCGAGCTGCAGTTTTTTCTTATGCATTTTCAGAATGGAGGAGCTAGTGACTTGCGGTTTGCACCATTTAAAAGGTGGCGAAAAAAGGGTTAAAATGGTGTATTTGAACGTCAAGATCGGTCAATATTTAGCGAAATTATCGTTGTTTCCGCACATATCGAAAAAAGTGCGGCTTACGGTAAAAAGAAATTGATAGCGATTAGTTTCTGCTACCGCCCGGAATTTTGTGCGACGTACGTCACAGGACTTTCTCACACGGGTCTTGTTCCTTTTTCCACCGAAAATTAAGTGAACCAGGGCTCGAATTGTATTAGAAAAATTGCATAGCAGAAATGCGATACAAAATACAAATTTGCGTAGCAGTCACGAAAAAATGATTAGCAACTTTTAAAGCATAATTTGTTTACTAAAAAACAATACAGAGTTTGCTTTATTTGAAACAATAGCCATTTTTGTTTCAATTTTACTTTGCTACACACACGGATTCTTGGTCAAGACTATGGCATCCAATGCACATTAAGACTATTCTGACCCGTGTCTGAAACGAAAGCGCCACCAACTAAATACCGAAGGTGATGGTAGGACCAATGATTTCCCAGAGTGCATGTGCGACGCTTGGTCTGCCTATAAAGTAGGAGGGATTAGCATCTCCGCGTCAGCCAAGACGATCATGACTATGCTGTTATGTTGTGTCGTTTAATACAGTTGTGTTGCTAAACTGCAATACATTATTTAATTTTGCGTCGATAAAGTTTAAATTTGTGGTGCAAATTGCGATGCGATAGGCCTACCGCTCATTTCGAGCCCTGGGTGTAGTGTTTTAAATTGTCTTCTGTCATGAATCATTTCCTGTTTTTCTTTGGCCATTTTTTTTAGTGGCGCTGTTCGGCAACTCGAAAGTATTCCTTGGCACTAACGACAGCGCCTTCAAGCGTTTTGAAATGTGAACTTGCGCCGCCACTATGGGGGGGAGGGGGGGGGGTAAAAGAAGCTTATAGGGGAAATTGGGCACCCACCACTAGCCAGTGCGGTGATTTGCATTGTTTGTAGTAGTTGTTGCGCAAAAATTAATTTGTTAAACTAACGTGCTACCTACCAAATTGTCTGAATCTGTTAAGACGAAGACCTTTAGATCGGATCTTGATGAATTGTAATATGTTTCATTTTTATTTTATAGTTCGTTACGGCTGCAGAAGCGTCTGTCTTCTGCGGTACTGAAGTGTGGGAAGAATAAGGTGTGGCTTGACCCCAATGAAACAAATGAGATAGCAAATGCCAATTCCAGTGAGTATTTGTTTGTAATGCTCGTTGGTAATTAGCATAATGTTAATGTGTAAAAAGCAGTATAAATTTGTGCTAACCATTTATTTACTGTGTTTATAGGGCAGAACATCCGCAAACTCATTAAAGATGGTTTAATTATCCGCAAACCTGTTGCGGTGCACTCTCGAGCTCGTGTGCGTAAGAATGCTGAAGCACGCAGGAAAGGACGGCACACAGGGCCTGGAAAAAGGAAAGGTACCGCCAATGCCCGAATGCCCCAAAAGGTGGTTTGGATTCGGCGCATGAGGGTTCTGCGCCGCCTTCTAAAGAAATACAGAGAAGCCAAGAAGATTGACTCTCATCTGTAAGTGTACTGCATGATAACGATGGTCGAGTTATTGGGGGCGTCGGATAATTGCATGACTTCCTGGCAAAGGATTCATTGTTAGCCTTACTGTCACCTTGGACTAAGGCCATGCAAAGTTAAAAAAGTGGTTCTCTGGCACAAAAAAGTTGAAAACTGACACGGGGTGAGGCTTTTTTTTTATTTACACATTCGGTTCTCGGGCACAGAGGGATGAGGCTGTTAAAAAAAATTAACGCATTTCGTGGTAAAACAAAAAAAACCAACCTTTTTCATACTCACTTTTATTGGACGAACAAGTCATGATTATCAAAGGTGTGTTTGACGTTTTCAAATGGTTGGCTTAAAATTCCCCAATCCCGTAAATTTGTCCCACATTCAGTTTGCACCGATACCAATGCCATTCTGAATTACCGTTTTTGTAGTTTTCGGAACTAAAACGAGCACCAGCACACATGTATGTCACGACTAGTTCGTCTTCCAAAAGGAATTCATCCAAATAGTGGTTAAAGCTTTTATTTCTCAGTAAAGGAAAGATATTTCTTCAGGGGAAGGTGTTGACTCGATCCTCACATTAAAAAAAAATGAATGGTCAGATTGCTTCAACACACCATTTCAAAAAGTATTTTTCGGAAATTTTTATTCGAAGCAAGAATAGATCAGATTCCCCCAAAAATAGGTGTTTTTAATTGATGCAGCAGATTATGTAATATTGATAAAACAATAGTGATGAGACTAATATGACTTTGGAAAAGTTACTAATTAATGCCGCGTCAATTATTTTTATTTCTAAAAAAAAAATATCGATGCGGGAGGGCCTAAGGACCATTTTTTTTTTACTTTGCATGGCCTATCTACACTATTTTCAAGATGGACGAGTCACATAAGGCTGCCTGTAAGCTCGGTAGGACTGCAGCTGCGATCGCAGCGCCACCTCGAAATACGTTGGTGGCGAGTCACCTTAGACCACCTCGCTTACGTCACGCGAGAGACGAGAGTTAAACGGGAAAACCTTCGGAAATAGTTTCGATCACCCATGACGCTAGGTCACGCTGCCAGTGTCCTAACAGTATCGGGCGCACAAGCTGTGGTGGTGGCGGCTCATCCATCTCGAGAGTAGTTAGTTCAAGCTTTTACTACTGATGCCAGCCAAATTGGAGTACCCACTAGCCAGAACCAGCCAGTTTCTCGCAGCCCGAGACTTATCAGTAGTGCATTACTGTAATTCTTCTCCAGGTTAGGTTGCCTTCCCTGCTTGACAGCTTCCTTCATTCCGTAAAGTTGAGGCCTATTTTGTAGAAACTAGTGTAACCCTAGAGCCATAGGTATTTACATTGCTTTTCAACCTGTTCTTAATCAAAACCTTCGAGTCATTTGTTTCTAAGGCTGTACCGAACAAAAATTTGTTTGCCGAACCAAATCAAGCCGAACTACACTTGGTTTGGTACAAACCAACAATCTTTAAAATACAGTTCACAACATATTCATATTCACAAGCACAGGCATCTCCACATGGACTTCACGTGCACAGCTGTGGGAATTGAGCATATAAAATTCTAAGGCTGTGCAGATACCAATACTGGTACCGGGACGGGCATGTTTTTTAACAAGTACCGGCATCGGCATGTTTTTTCTAGAATCTGCATTTTCGTACATTAATAAATAATAATGTAGCATATTGTTCCCAATGCTACTAAAAATTACGTAACATTTAAATATTAAACCTGGAGATTAACATTTTTACCTGTTCGCCAGTGGCTAGTAAGTCCAGTTCAGTTACTCGCCAACTTCAAAAGTTCATTCGCCAACACAAAGCATTAACCACCAAAGTTAACGCCCTTCCAACTAAAGAAATGTATGACAGTTTACAACAGCAAATTACAAACCAAATTAACCCTACCAGTACAGGGTTCGCACAAGTCTTAAATTCCTTAAAAAGTCTCGATTTTAAAGGACTAAATTTAAGGCCTTAAAAAGTCTGGGATTTCAGCAATGTTGTAGATTGGTCTTAAAAAGTCTGGGATTTAAAGATTACTGTGTTTAAATGTCATTGTGTGTGTACTATAATTAATAAACTTATTTGTTGGCTTTGCTATTAAACTTCAATTATTGCGTACTGTAATTAAGAATTTTCTATCGGCTGCTGGGTTGCATCGTACCTCTGAGCCTGTCTGTCACAACCCTACCTTAGTGGAGTCTATTTTTAGCTTCCCTCCTCACTTCCCTCACCAGCATAATGGACTAGTCCGGTCACTTGGGAAAGCGTCAAAATTAAGAGTTTTGGCAGATTTTGCAGAACCCCCATCGTCACAATTAATTTGGATAGTAGAGGTAGTTTTCATTTTTTTTAAATGGATATTCATTTGTAACTTGCTTTTATCGACTATTTTTTTTTAAATGCGGAAATTGGTCCAACAGCCAATGCATATTTTGGTTTGCATCGTGCTTTTTTCTGGCTTGTGGTGATGCTGAAGTATTCTAATGCACTGGTAAAAAATTCGTTGTAAATATGCTGTACTGTACCTGGTACTTCAAAAATCCTTACCGGTACTTTAAATTCTATACCATTCGAATAAAGCCATAAGTAACTACTGCTGGCAGTTTTTATTGGGATGTAGTTTTAAATTTTATTTATTTTATTAAAAGTGAGTGGACACTGAAATCCTAACTTCAGCAAATCTTGCTTTGCAAAACGATCGGCAAGTTCGTTTAGAAATTAGAAAACTTGTGTTGTAGTTTGCACAGTCAATACAACGTAATTATTGATCTAATTAGTGACTGTTTAACTGGATGGAGTTATTTTTAATTTGGATGCAGGGGGGAAGTGAAGTGACTACCTCTCCTGTTTTGACACTGGTTTGACGACGTAGAAGTTTAACTTATGGATTAGCGAAAATATATTTAGTGTGTGGGGGGGGGGGGGGAAAATTGGTTTTTGCTGTTGCTCCCCCCCCCCCCCCCCCCCCCCCTCCGAAATGTTTAGCTACAGCCTTTAACTGATAGTTGCACGTTCGGGGCGGTCAATGATCTTTCAACTGCCCCGTAATATTTTTAAAAAATGACAAAATTAACTAGGGTTGACTTTGACATTATTTTAAGGATATATCCTATCCTGCGAACACAAAACACTTAACATGGAACAACACCTAATTAAAACGTGATTTACGTGACCTTCAAAGAAGCGTTTAAGAATCAATTTTGCTAGCCTAATTTATTAAAATATTAAAGTTATTAGTTACTAATTTATAAATTGACTTTAAAAAAATCGCGTAGATTAATACAATTATGATTTTACAATGCAATTTAAAATTTGGCCTTAAATTTCAGTGTGCTGTGTCTTAAAAGTCTTAAATTTAGCATTTGTGAAGCCGTGCGAACCCTGCAGTAGTATCTCGGCTAATCAACTAGACTCGTACGCAGACGAAATTATGGACAGAACTAGGCGTCAAAATAATGTTGTCATTTTTGGGTTAAAAGACGATCCGGCACCGGATCAGGCCCAACTACTCAACAATTACTAACTTACTATCCTTTTATGCTAACATTTGGAATGATCTTGATAAAAATATTCCGGTGGATGTACTCTATTTGGACATTGTGAAGGCCTTCGACCGAGTCCCCCACGATTTATTACTGCATAAACTTCAAGCTTACGGTATTCTGGGCCCAATTTCAAATTGGATCTCTTTATGGCTAACAAATCGCACCCAAACAGTAGTAATTGGTGGTATGCACTCTGGCACCGCTCAAGTCTCCAGTGGGATCGTTCAAGGTTCTGTCCTCGGCTCACTTCTTTTCCTGTTGTATTTTGACGATTTTGGCAACAATATTAAACATGCACTAAAAAAATTTGCGGATGATACTAAACTAGGGGTAGGCTTGATAAGCCTGACGCTCATATTAAATTTCAACATAGTCTGGACCTACTCTTTAATTGGAGCTGCACTTGGGAATTGTCGATCAACCCAGACAAATCTGTTATTATGCATTTCGGTCATCGCAACCCCCACTATCAATATTACTGGGGTCCTTCAAACTTAAAATCTGTTACACAAACCATTGATCTAGGAATCGTTATTGACACTACTCTCCAACCAGCTGCTCATGTAATGCGCATTATTGCCAAGGCAAATGCACTAACCTTCCTTATTAACCGCACTATCACCTCTAGGCATCCCCAGGTTTACCTGAAACTCTACCTATCAATAATTCGCCCGATACTAGAATATGGGGTTGATTTCTGGCGTCCGTATCTCAAAAAAGATCTATCTGCACTTGAAAAGGTTCAGAGGCGAGTTACCAAAAAAGTTCTTGGGCTATATAATATGGCATACGAACATCTTAAAAAATTAAACGTCCCTTCCCTGTGGTGGCGATTTAATCGTGGAAGCTTAATTACTATCTACAATATTCTTACACTTAACCACGGGGGCCATGAGCTCAAGAAACACCTTAAAATGCAATCCTACACCGCAACGCGTGGACATCCCTTAAACTTGAGTTTCTTTTCCATAAACACGAGTGGGTGCGGCATACATTTTTTTTCTCGTCTTTTGCCAATCTGGAATGCCCTCCCAGCCTCTGTGGTTTTGGCCCCCTCCACAAACTCTTTCAAGAACCGACTCGATAGCCATATTTCCAACCACCAACCCCACATTTATACACACTACCTTGACTAGGACACCCAGTGTGTTTGTTTCCCAAATTGTTTACGTTGGTTAAGTAAAAATGATATATTTGCACTAAGCTATATATATATACTCTACTCTACAGGGTACTGTTTGCTACAAAAGTCACTTCTCGTAACTTGATACTGAACAAAATGTAATTGAAACTGTGGGTTTTATATTTTTATATTTATACATTAAGACTAATCCATTATAAAAATTAGAAATTTCAAAATGCTATTTTTGCAAAATGTTAGTGAAACTGTCTGTTTTTATATAACGAAAAATTCCATTTTGGGGCAGTGCCCATTGTTATTGATTAATAATATATTATGTCTTCCTTGTTAACCTTCGACTAATTGTTGTTGTGCTTTACAAATTTGCTATTCCTGCAACCGCAATCATGTAATGCCATCTTTTTGGCGCTTTGATTTTGTTTATCAAAGTTAAAGTTAACACTTATTTTTTTTGTCGGGGGGGGGGGTTAAAAATATTAGCGGATAATGTACGTAAATAATTTTAGTTACTTTTTAACAAGATATAAGACGGTTTGTGACAAAGTTATGTCAATTCTAACAACATTCATTAGTAGAACTAGACACATGTTGACAAACTAGTAAAAAAGGATAAATAAACAATATTTGGTTGCATGGCAAGGCATAATTTAATTTCTTGATATGCAGCCTTTCAAGGGAGAGGAGGCAGCGTCGGAAAGACTGGCAAAAAAAAAAGGGCAGGCGCTATTTCTCCGAATTTTCCAACCCTCTATTCGTCGTTGTTTTAATAGTTTTCCTTCATAATGTTATCTACCTAAAGGGAGAAAATGGGCAAAAAAAAGGTGGGGGCTGAGGGAATGGAGCACATGCATCCTCAACGTGAGATTGCCTTCGTATCTTCCCCCGTCCCCTCCCCACATTTCTGAAGTTTTATTAGGATCCAATGTGGCTGTCAGTGAATCCACACCAATTGATTTTCGACGGATTTTCAGTGTTGTGTTAGAGCTGGCCGTATCCGCGTAGTTTGCAAAATGTTTAAAAACCTGAATCGGATGTTCGGTTCACCGAAAACCGTGAAAAATCTTTAATATTAACAGATTTAAAAAAAAAAGAATCGATAGTAATCGCGTTTTACTATAGAAAAAAAAAATTGCAGTACGAACCGTACTTTACGTAGCCAAAACATATTTATAACAAAGTGAAACAGTTAGGCCTAACAAATAAAATGTGTTAAAATAAAAAGTAGGAATCGCGTAAAATTCTTAACACATGCTTCCTTTTTGGTTTTTACCCATCTTCGATCAGCCGGCACGCTTTGAAGTTCTGTTCAATCATAACTACGTGTTGGTTGCTTTTTTAAATAAACGGTAGGCTAGGTCTATAATTTAAAAACAATTAAAAAAAGTTTAATTGTTCACATTGTTTATGTTTAATTATTTTAGCTTAAACGGCATTGTTTTAGTCATTCTGCTGTGTCTTAGTTTTCCGACGAGTGCGACTAAATCCTGACGCCACTTTAGGCCTAACTGAAGCAGATTTCCGTTTTATCACTGAAACCGGAAGTTCAGGTTTTACAGCTACCTAACACGTTGGGAGCAGTGGTTTCGACAATAAATAGTTTCTGACGAATATATTAATAATAATTTATTTACGATTAAGCACGAAACTGAGTAAATTGAATGGAAATTATAAGCGAATATAAATTCTTTAAACTAGAGTTTGCAGTTAATGCTTCTTAGCTGTGGATTGATACAAGACTGGCTGAAACATTTCGGTATCCGACGACCGTCGATGTTTAGGTGGGCAGGCAGGCACGCACGCTAAAAATAATAAAATAGACGGACAGGGAAGGGGGGTGACTTTTAAGTGTTTAGAGGTTGGAAAGAAATATTAGTGAAAAAAAGGGGCGATTTGGTGACTCCATCTCTTCAGACTCAAATTGCAGTTCATATAAATTAGTGTTTTCTTTTTGCGTTAAACATTTTTTTTTAAAGATGTCTTTCTGCAATTGCCAAAATGTCGAGTGGTTGAAAAATGTTGATCGCCAACCTACGGACTTCACTCGCCCCCTGTCTAGTGGCGACCATTAATCTCCAGGTTTATTAAATATGTAATCTGCTAGGTTTAAACTCGTGGAGCAATAAAGTGTTACCAAACAATTCCTTTGTAAAAGTGATACGTTGAACATGAGAGGGTAGAACATTTGCGGAATAAGTGTCCTCTGTTGCAGTAGTGTGTTGTATTTTTTTAAACATTGTGCATTTCCAATATTTGCACGAATACTTTAAGTATTCGTGGAGATATTGGAAATGCACATTGTTTAAAAATAATACAACAGTATACTCTTACAGAGGACACTTATTTCGCAAATGTTCAAACTTCTCATCCAATCCCGGACCCGGAGAACTACACTATAGGGATCAGATTTGTACAAGTAACGCTTACATTCAAAAAAGGAAATACTCGATCCTATTTTACGAATTTTCGATAGGCTGTAGACGAAAAGATATAAAATTTCAATCCTATCTTCTTCTGGCTTCCACTATAAATGCTTCTTCTGTTTATATCGTTGTTTGTTTTGCTCTTGCTATCTTCGTTAGCAGATGATGACGACGCAGGTTTGTAAAGTAGCCTACTGTATTTACTGAAGGAACTCATTCGTGTTTTATGTTTATTACTATATAGCCATTATAGTATTTCTAATATCTATTGACGGCCATTTCAGATTTTCTCTAGAAATCTACTAGGTGGATTCGGGCAAGGTGTTTCTGGTTCTAGTTGGATTCTTTATATTTTAAACTATTAGGGATGTGCGATACTCAAAAAATTCGAGACGAGTATGAAACTTGTACTCGAACTCGGCTCGCTGCTCGTGTCCATACTCGAAAAACGAAAATCGATCGTCTCGGCGAGAGCTTTCCAGTGGTGCAGATTAACAGTCAGTAACTTGAAACCATTTTCAAGATATCCTTAAAACTGGAAAACCATGACCCACACAGTCAACACCATCTTTGTTCCTATTATTTTAACAAATTAAAGGGCAAACAAAATATTTCCATCAAATACTCGAACTCGGCTCGATACTCGATTCTTCTATTGCAATCTCGGCTCTACTCGAATTAAAATATTTCTACTCGCACATCCCTATAAACTATAACTCCACCAAATTTGGTGCTTTTATCACCAACTGAATAATTGTTACCCTTACCTTTGAAATGAAATACGCGAGTGTTAAACTGACCTTGGTTATTGTCCTTTCAAGATCAACACTTCTTTCTACCAGAGCATCTTAGATTGCTGGTGAACATTTGAAAGACGTAAGGAATTATTAAAACAATACCATACCGAAAGACCAAAAAAATTTCGGTTAATAACTACAAATGTTACGGACAAAAGAAACCGCAAAGAAATATCTGCGTATCCTGCAGTGGGTACCTCGAGCAACGCGTTGCCAGGCAGTGAAGCCAATTGGCGGGGAGTTGAGATGCTTCCCTGCCTGTTGTGCTGCTGCATTTTTTTTTTTTTTTTGGTGTTTTTCTTTTGTCCATAACATTTACAGTATTAACTGATTTTCGTTGTCCCCTTTCGGAGTGGTATGGTGTTAGGATTCCCTACATCTTTCAAATTAACACGAGTGTTATTCGACATTCGGATGGAAAGTTATAATTACCTTACATGAACATGGCCAGGTAAATATCATGTGAAAACAGTCCCTTAATGACTCGTGGAACTTATCCGCATTTCATTTCGATTGGAGTTGTTATAAAGAAACGGTGGACCCTGATCCATTTGTTGTGTTACAATGTATATTGCATTGTTCAACTTTAACTTTCACTAAATAGTTGGGATAGCCTATTCAAGATGTTGCTATCGAATTCATGCTAGACTACAATACATTGACTGGGAACATCTCTTTGCAGTTACCACAGCCTGTACATGAAGGCAAAGGGAAACGTCTTCAAAAATAAGAGAGTATTGATGGAATTTATCCACAAAAAGAAGGCAGAGAAGGCCCGTGCCAAGCAGCTTGGGTATGTATTTTGCTTTAAGGAGTGTCATTAGGGACTATTTGTTGTCATGGTTATTGTTAATACTGTATATCAGTTTCTCAAGTCAGCTAAATGACTAAATGAAAGTGGTAAATGGCTACGCCCCTTAAGTTAAAATGAAATGGTTTTTTTTTCCGTGCTTTATTAAACCGCATATCGGTTAGTTCACTAAATAGCTTCTTGCATCCAGTATAACTTGCCTTTTATCGTGAAATGTTCTTGAGTTTTTTAATTTTGTTGCGCCATGCATTTGTGGCACTTAAATAAGGCTGTTGAAACAAATCCGTGGGGAGGGGGGGGGGGGATGTTTACTGGCGAGACTGTACCGTGCGTGGTGAAATTCGATCCAAGGCACTTGTCCAACCTAATATATAAGACATGAAACCGCCATCAAAAACAGTTTTACCATCTGTTATATTCCCCTTACTTGCATGATTGAAGTTTAGTGTTGGGGAAATGTTGGCAACAATTTGTTGATTAACTTAACCCTCAGCTGCAAGCATATTGCTACTTTTTTTTTCTTTAAACGGAACCTTAAGGGCAGGCAGTCCAATCATGCTTTCTTTTCTGTCCTCCCCGTTTCCCGATGCCCGTTTCCACTAAGCTGTGTGTACACGCTGGTTCACGAGGAACTTTAACAAAGCTTGCAGTCCTGCTTTGGACTAAGTTATATTTTTCAAGTATTTGTCAATAACGTAATTTTTGCTTGGTAAAGGGTTAAAAAAATATACCTTGAAAAAATGGTATTTATCTTGGACAAATCCTGAAAAAAAGTGCCGAATCATTTGTACAGGGTGGTCCACAAAAAACTGATGACCCAACATTTTCACCAAGTCCAAGGACAGAAATCTTCCCGTTTTATTAGATTTGACTGTTGCGCTCTCCTGGTTCTGAGGGGTGCTAACTAGAAAAGTTGGACGTAGAAAATATCGGGTCGTCAGTTTTTTTGGACCACCGTGTATGTGATAAGGAAATCTTGGAAACTGAAAATTTGGAGAGTTCTTGAAACCTTGAAAAAGCATTTGAAGCGGCGCAAGTAGTGCCCGAGAAGCCTGTCAACTTAGCATGGTTTCCTTGTTTGAATTTGTTTTGAGCAAAACTTGTGCGTTTTACTTTTTATTGATTTTTCTATTGTGACTGGGGCTTCAAAGTGTCTGTAAGATGGGCGGCAGGCAATATTCAAAGTAATATTTCAGACGCTAACAGTGAAGTGTCCCTTTTTTTTAATAACTGATAAATTTCGACCCAGGTCTTTGATTGCGGTTGTCGGTTTCATTTTTTTACGAATCGGTTCGGTTCTTTTTTTACGCAGGAAACCTCGGTATTGGTTTTGGTTTTTCTAACCCCCCCCCCCCCCCCCAATAAAAATATTATTTTCACAATCATTGTCCAGTAGACCAGTAGTTTTTCATATTAAAAAAAAAATTAAGCTGCAGTACAACAATAACTGATCATTATTGCCATAATATTTTTCTTTGGGAACATTATTTATTGAATATGAGGAACTAGGTTGCAAGAAGGGAAGAACAGGTTACTTGACTAGCTACTGCTGCCAATACATTGGGGGTGGGGGGAGTTCTTAATGTTTGCGTATTCGTTGAGTTTTTAATTCTTTTATTAGCTACAACAAAAGAGGAAGAGTGGCTTAACTGTGCCATATCAAAAGTTTATTTAAAACGCAATGCATGACGTCTTACTTAATTTTCAAGTTGTGATGCAGCAAAGCAAGTTTTTCTGCGTGCTCGAGGACCATTTAGAAATTGACCATTGTTGTTGAAGTGATAAGATTGGCCCGTATGCTCTGTAGCAATAAGTAAAGCAATGTGTTGAATAATTTTTTAAGTCAAAAAAATGTCCCCACGAGGTAAGCTATGATAGCCTCTAACCGATCGCAATGTTGAAGAGCTGACTTGCCGAAATGCGCAGTTACACGCCGCAATTTTTCTTATGATGGGCGTTGAGCGCAAACCTTTACGCTGAGGAGAAGCGCTGACGTCAGCCACTGATCGTTTACTATTTGACGACGGTTTTTCGCTCAGAGACCTTTTTAGAGGTTAGCGAACTAAAATCGCCCTAACTAAATTAACTACAGCATAATACCTTGTGTACTGGCGCACTGCAAGTCACCCACCCGAATACTTGAATTTCTTGGGATCAGAATTAAACAAATGTGTCTGGTTTTTGAGAAGTCGCTGACGTAAAACGGCTACCCCGTTTTTTGGCCACAACCGCATTAATTCGACGAGTGACACGTCAAATTAAAAAGTCAAAACAAACCGTCTGACGTGCATATCTTGTGAGCTTTTGGGTTCGGAATTCGTACTGCGAACTATTTATATGAAAACGTTTGGAATAAAGTTCCGAATAAGACAAAACCATTGGTTTATGTGGATACTCTTTCAGTATATCTGTGACCAACATTATACATGATTCAATAAAAAAAAAAAGCCATTATATGCATTTTTCCAATTATTTGGGGGGAAAAACTCGCAGTGCTTTAACGGTCTCACGATGATTAAAACTGTGTAGTGTAATGTCTAAATCTGTATAAAATAAAAATGACGAAATGGTATAAATGTTGACAAACTCTGTTCGTGGCATCCTACTCTCGCGCGTCGTGCTGATTTTTCTGCGATTGCGTCCTGCTTGAATTAGTCTGAGCATAAGGGATTTCTTGGAAATTATTTAGCATTTCTCAATATTTAAAAGTGAATTAAGTTGTTTTTAGTTGCAGTCTTCTTTACGATTAATTACAGTAACGCACTTGTCTAAGCTGTATACTTTGTTCTTTTTCTAGTGACCAAGCTGAGGCTCGCAGAATGAAAGTCAAAGAAGCGCGCAAGAGGCGCGAAGAAAGGCTGCAACTGAAAAAACAGGAGTTATTGCAGACTTTCCAAAAGGAGGAGGAAGCTACAAAGAAATAATGTGCTGTAATTAAGAACTAAAATAAATATCGTGTGATAAGTATCGTCTTTTTACTTCGTTATAACACGTCTAGTTTTACCACGGTTAAAAACAAAATTATTGAATAAGTCTAAAACTTATCGCATTTTTATATTTCCTAATAAAGAAGCAGTCTTGAGGGAGATTCTGGTACTCTAGCATAATGTAATGCTCGGTAACACCTTCATCAGGATAGGGTTTTTATTTTTTATACAGTGTCTTACAGTCAGGAAAAACACCTTTATTTTTTTAACCTTTTAGGTCCGAACGATGATATATCGTCGTCGCAATTCTGCTGCAAAAAAGACCAAACGACGATATGCCGTTCGCTCAGTTCTACGCGCTGTTAAAAAAAAAAAAAAACCTATTGCGTACATCGGAGGCTAACTCCGATTGAATTAGGTATTTTGGAACGTATATTATAGGTTTATTTCGGTTTATTTAATTCAAATCATCTTTTTATTACCTTAAGTCGATGTTATTGTTGGCATCGCGCCAAAATTGATGTGAAAATTCCGTTTGTTTGCTGAAAACAGCGCTCGGTTCAAACGATCGTATCTCCGGAAATACGCAACGTGCAGCCGCCATCTTGAGCACGTTCGAGCGAGGGGATTCCCAATTTTCTAGCCCGCGAAAAATGACGTCATCAACTCTGTCACTGCCTGTATTCCTCGAATGAGATGTGCTGTTTCAACGGCCCTTGTTCAACTCTTCCTGATCGCGTGCGCTGATTGGTTCGTTCGCGGCACGTGACCCGTTGGCCGTTCATTCGTGACGTCACGCGAAGCGAGTCAAGGTCGTATCCATTGGCGCTAGCAGGAGCGCGTTTGCTTGCGGGCAGCCGGTCAATATGGCCGTTAAGGACGAAATGGTAGTGAGCTTTCAGCGATCGTAAATATTGGGGGAATAAAGCAATTATAACTATTTTTACGGTAATAAAACATAAAATAATGATTTCGGAAGTAATAACAGGCATTGTGACGGAAGAATATCGAGTGGATGTTATCATTCCGAGTACTGTAAGTTGAAACTTTCGTTAGCGCTGTTTACATAGTCGAACTTCAGGATTTTTTTAATACAGAAAATGTAGGACGATGGTCCCAATTATATTTCTGTTCAATAATTTACGATATAATTATTACGTCTGAGAATTTTTAGACGCCAAGACCGCATAGTTTTTTTAGTACAATTTATTTTCGTGAGGCATGCAACTTGTTCATGTCATCCGTGTTGCGGCCATGGCCTTTCTCGCTCGCGAATTGAAAAAATGGCGTGGACCTAAAAGGGTTAAATTTCAACGCTTCCTGGTTTGTAGATTAAAATTAAAAGGACATTACCTGCTTACGAACAACTGGATTACGCACCGATAAGGCATCCTAAAATAAATCCTACGATGTGTCAACTCGTAACATTACAGGTTCCTGAGTGATGTTCATACGGATTCTTGAAAAAGCTGGGGGAAACCAGCAAGAACATCGTGCTGCATTAATGTGTCTAGCCTACAGATGGAGGGAGGGTAGAAATGTGCAAGTGACATACCTAGTTACTGGAAGGAGCCACAACCTGCCTTAAGCCACTGTATGGTAGCGTAGTGAAAGAATCTCGTGCAATATAAAAGGAAGAAAACCTTCCTCGTTTTTAACCTTCGTAAACCTAAAAATGTATTAAAATCCAAAAAAAAACTTAATCTGGCTGCTTTCTTACTTTTTTCTTGTTTTCCACCAGTAATGACTTTAGTACTCGAAAATTAATTAAGTTATTGTTTTGATAATTAGGCGTAGATATGGAAAATTTCGATGATGGCCTATGTATGGATTTCAATGTTTACAGAATAACTAAAATTTGTAAGCCTTGATACACTATTCATTCAGCCTTATTCAAGGAATACTAACCAAATTTCATTTGAATTGGTTTATGCATTGGACAGTAACTGCAGAAGAGATTGCCAGATAAATGGGGTAGGACTGGCGTGGTCAAGTAACGAAAATGTCAAACACCACAGAAGACATTCTGTCCCACTGATGAACACCCAAGTGTGGTGTCTTACCTCACCCTTGGCTGGCGCCACCAGCCAGGCAAAATTATCGCATGCTTGTCATCGGCTGACATGTTGGTCAGCTGATCTATTGTTAGTAAATATGATTGCAACTGACAAACCAAGGTCAGTCAGTCTCTCAGTATTCCTTGCCTGGAGTCAATCCCATCCTTGTCGCCATTATGAAGTGAATGCCGAGTAAGCCTAATAATACGAAGGAAAGATCGACTCCAGGCAAGGAATACTGTATGACTGACTGACCTTGGCTTGTCAGTTGCAATCTTATTAACAACAGATCAGCTGATGACAAGCATGCAACGATTTTGCCTGGCTGGTGGTGCCAGCCAGGACACCGCACCAAGGGCCATCAAACCCGCAAATTGTGGACCTAGTAGGAAAAGAACTTGATTCCCTGCTCCAGTGCAACACGCATCAAAATTCAGTGTACCTTCCAGATTACCGCCAAGGTAAATAAGGACTTGCTTTGGATTGTTCTTCGTAATAAGACTGGAGCCACCTCGATATGTTCTTTGCGATTAGAGAAGCCACCTTGCTATCCAAGTTTTAGTCCTTACCGACCACAGTGTTGAAGAGGTGACGGACCATACTGCGCAGTTACGTGCCGTTGTTCATTGCGATTTTTCTTATTAACGCAAACCTTTACGCTTATGCCAATAAACTTTCATGTATTATGGACGACGGTTCCCACTCATCCTTTTACACCAAGGATTGGATCGCTTCATCACATTCTTCCTTAAAAAGGTCACCTCTATTCCGTGGGTCCATCCTCCAAACGCTCTCGCACTTTGCCTTCTTCGGCCACGACACCATCGGCCGCTTCGCCCACGACCGCAGCCCACTGCTTCCGGAAGCTGTCAACCCCACCACGACAGCCAACCACCAACTATCCCTTCGCCCCTCATCTTCGTCGTCCGACACCACTCAAGAAGACGACTCCGACCTGGACACGGCATTGGCACTCATTAGTTCTCCACGGTAGTCCTCCTCTGCTTCCCGTCACACACATTTCAGTCACGACGACAACAAGGAAGACTCGTCTACAATTCCGCTTCGCCGGCTTCTAAAAATGGTAGAGAAAACGATTCCCGTCTCCTTACTCGGCAACCCCCCACCAGATACCGCGACTCCAACGATCAACCGTGGCCTGGCGACCGGTTTCGGCTACTGCCAACGTGACCAACTGAGGAAGAAGAGACATGCTCGGCCAATCCACCACCCTCCTGACCACTCTACTCTGCAACGGAGGCCACCTCCTCGGCAAAGGTGAGTCCCTCATCATACAACAAGAGCCACCACCATCACGCCCGGGTAAAGAAAACTGTTTTTTCCGCCCATTTGGGGGATGGCTCGGCTAACCCCAGACACTTCGACACATACAAAGAAAATTCCTAACCTCAAAAGCAAAACTAGATTTCGGCTCTTCCCTCAAAGAAAATCGAAGTCCCCTCTGCAGTCATCAGGGACAACGACAAACAATACTTCGCTTCAACCTGCGTGCCACCTCTCGAGCCCATCCACACTGTCATTAACGCCTTGTGCGAGAAACTTTCAACCGAATCAATCCGAACTGAAGCAAGTCGTCTTGCCGATCTCGTCAACCAACTTTTCAAGAAAACCTCTTTCGCAACCCTTCCTTCTTTCAATTGGCTCATCAAAGCTCTCCTCAACTCAACCTTCCTTCAACGCGAAGCAGCCTTAAACACTTCGGCCAAGCTGAACGACTCCAATCGTCATATCCTACAAAATCTCCCAATACATGAATCTCACTCTTCAACAGCTAGATTCCAAAGTTAGCCCCCCACCTTGACATCTCAAAAAAGCCAAAAGAATTTAAAAACAAACCACCAAAAAACTTCTTCAGAAATCAGCAATCATTCCCAACCAAGCAACGTGAGGACAACACATACCACAATGACAATCACAAGCCCCGTTACAACCGAGACGAAACAAAACAACCGACTATTTCGTGGAAACCTTCAATCGCGGTAAAGGAGGAAAACCCTACCGCAACGCATCCAACGACCAATGTAGTCGTCGCTCCTCCCCAGGAGGTCGTAGCAAAACTGCAGCTCCCATTGACAATTATCAGCGACTTCCCTTCCAGTCGACGGCTGCCTACGCTTCTTCCTCCCGGCTTGGAAGCGCATCACCACCGACCATTTCGTCCTTTCGATCATCGCCAATGCGGTCCGTCCCACCTTCACGTCAAAACCCCCACTCACATTGCCACCTCCATGGGACTTGGCTCCACATCCATCAGCTGCACTCACTACAGAAGTAGAAAGCCTCCTCCACAAACACACAATAGGAAAGTGCTCGAACCCTCTTCGACCAGGTTTCTACAGCACCATCTTCCTAAGACCAAAGAAATCCAAGGGAGAACGTCTCATCTTCGATCTAAAACCACTCAACCAACTCATCGACAACAACCATTTCAAAATGCAAACGACAGGACCATTTCCCTAGACCTGATAGACGCCTACCTCCACATTCTGCTCCACCATTCAACACTTCATCTTTTCTGATTCATGTACAACGGCGAAGTATACGAATTTCAAAGCCTCCCATTCGGCCTAAACGCCGCACCAAGAATCTTCACAACCGTACTCAAACCTGTGCTAGCTCACCTACACCGAAACCAAGTCTCCGCCAGTGCTTACTTGGATGACTGGATATTAAACAATGAGACCCCCACCCAACTGACTACCAAAAGGGACTTCACCGTCAACTGTTGTCTCAACTGGGCTTCAGCATAAATTACTCAAAATCAAGACTATCACCAAGTCAGTCCTTCACTTTCCTCGAAGCTTACTTTAACCTCGAATCTGCAACAATTTCGCCTTCCACAGAAAGAATCCATGACGTTCTCCAAACCTGCCGCTCCTTCCGAACCAAACCTCAACACTCCATCACAGAACTACTCATTAATCTGATAATCGGGAAGCTGGACTCCATGGCAGCACTTGCCCCCTACGGAAGATGGATGACAAGACACCTCCACCATTTCCGCATAGACCAATGGGGAAACAACATCGACAAAAAAATCACGAAATCGTCCATTTTGTTTTTCCCTCACGACACACTACTGTGGTGGTCCGATGCAACAACTCTTTCAAGGTCAGTACCTCTCCACGAACCACAACCGGACCTACACCTGTTCACGGACGCATCCCTTCAAGGTTGGGGAGTGCACATCCAAGACCAGGAAGCATCGGGAACATGGACGACATACAACGTGGATCACATCAACGTTCTGGAGCTGAAAGCCATATGGGAAGCTCTCAACCACTTCTAACACCTAGTAGCCCAGAAAGTCGTCCAGAGCCACACTGACAACACGACCGCAGTGGCATACATCAGGAAGGATGGCGGCACCCACTCACGACACATTCACCAAACCACCTCCGAAATCTTCAAACTATGCAGAGCCCTAAAAACAACGATCCTACCGCTTCACATTTCAAGCAACAAGAATTTCATCACTGACTCACTATCATGATAAGCACCCCCCAACGGGGGAATGGTCCCTGAAAAAAATCCATTTGCGAATCTCTGTTCAACACCTGGGGAACACCAACACACCCAACCCTACACTTACACGGGTGGCTACTATCATCCAACTCCTCAAAGAGACAGGAATTCTTACTGAGCAAGCCACACGCATTGCAATCAAAGTCATCAGACAATCAACCAACACGATTTACAACAATCACTGGAAACGATGGCTTCATAAGTGTATCGGGAGGAAGGTTAATCCAATCAATCCCCCTGTACAAGACCTTCTAAACTTCTTCAACGTGCTCTTCGACCAAGATCTAAAGGGCTCGATAATTTTAGTCTGCAGGTCAGCCCTAAACTCCGTTTTCAAAGCAGCTGGGAACCACCATGTACTTGACGACTACAACATCACGTCCCTAACCAAATCTTCGAGATCGAAAGACCATCCATCCGTCACTCCTTTCCGGACTGAGACCTTGCCATCGTGCTCGAATCCTTGCTCAAACCACCCTATGAACCAATCCAACACTGTGACTTAAACTACTTAACCAGAAAAACAGTTTTCCTCACAACCCTCGCCACTGGACAAAGATGCAACGAAGTACAAGCGCTCTCCATCGACCCCAGCTTCTGTTTCTTCTATGACAACTTTTCGACCATATAACTGAAACCCAGATCGTCATTCCGAGCTAAAACCCAAACACCATGTGAACCATCCAAACCAATCGTCATCCCCACACTCATGAACATCATTGGTGATGAACCCGAGCGATCACTCTGCCCAGTGCGGGCCCTACGCTACTACATCAAAAGGACTGAAAACCTTGAATTTTGCAAGGGATGAAACCAACTCTTCGGAACCTCCTTCGGCGTGACATCGGCAGCGATGGCTGCCTCATGGATAAAAACAGCCATCAACAACGCCTATGAAGACATCTGCAATGACCTCCCCGACATCAACATCAGAGCAACGGCGCATGAGCTGAGGGCGATCTCGGCATCCTGGGCCTTCCACAACAACATCGCTATCTCCGACATCATGGAAGCCACATCTTGCAAAAACCAATCCGTCTTCACCAACCACTACTTCAGAGATATGACGAAACAAGAAAATGGATTACGCTGCCTGGGACCCATTGTCGCCGCCAGACGGGTGATCCAACCCCCTTAAGCACTGAAAACATCCAATGTCTTGACCAGATGTCCTGGCAGAAGCAAGATTCATCTCTAACAAACGGCCCTTTTCAGGACCACCAACCTTTACGAAAGAGATCCGAATCCCTGTTATGCTTTCAATAAAGTGCGAAAATCTCTGATTTTTTTGAGGGAGCCATCTCGTAACCATAGGGATCCTGTCAGGTGGAGCCACCTCCACATTTGACGAGGTCCACTGTGACTGCAAAATATGCACAGGTAATCTATGTTTCCAAAGGGCAACTAGAAACGGTATTTTGCCGGCCCCCTGTCCGGCCGGCTGAAAGTCGTTTCTATTGCCTGGAGGAAAGATACATTACCTGTACCCTCCCTACCTTCCCTCTTGAGTCACCACCTGACAGAGCGAAAGGGAAAAAAGATGGCAGGCGTGCCTCGCCTGAATGCTTTTACAAGAGGGGCTGCGCATGCGCAGACCGGGTTATGCAGCTGGCCATCTAGCGTCAACTTTTCAAACCTCCAGAGAGAAGCATCCCTCAGGAAAGGCATGCAAAAAAATACACAATTAATGTATGTTTCCTCCAGGCAATATAAACGATTTTCAGCCAGCTGGACAGAGGGCCGGCAAAATACCGTTTTTCACCGCTCTGGTTGAATGAGTTAACGTTCAGTTTGAAGAGTTCAATTGCCTACGTTGGCCAGTGAACCAGGTTATTTGTTTTGTTGGTAGATGGAAGTGTTACTTGAACTGCTGAAATGTTGCTGTTCTTTTGTTCGAGGAGGTTCCCGAAATGCAACATAGCCACAGTCCCGAATTTGTTGCACCACTGAGTGCATTTCATGCTTTGGAAACAGGCTTATTAAAAACATGAGTGAAAAAGATATGAAAATGTCTAAAATTTGTGTGCGAAAAAGTGAGAAAAAATACAAATGTGTGAAGTGAACAAATATGAAAAACTAACGACTCCCGGCGGCATCCTTGAAACTAACTCCAGTCCAAAACTGTATTTCTAGGGGTTCAATTCAATCTCTTAGCCGCAACAGTGATGCCCTCTGCAGATTGTCTGGAAGACATGACAAATCTAGTTAGAACCTTCTTGAGCAAAGAGTTTTACACTCACCGAGATAAACTGTCTTAAATTGGGAAGATGGATGACCAGACCCTTCCACCATTATCGCATCGACATCTGGGGAAGGTGCACACAACCTGGGGGTCTCCATCCCTTGGGCAATGCCTTCCTGTTCGAAACCCTACTGTGGTGGTCGGACTTTCATGCTCTTTCACAATCAGTTCCTGTACGCGAGCCTCATCCAGATCTCCTCTTGACAGGGAAGGTTGGGGAGCTCGCATCGGAGCTCACGAAGCTTCTAACATCTGGATGGAACCGGACCAAGACCACATAAACGTCCTCAAACAACGTGCAGTTCTCAACGGCCTGAAACGTGTTCAATCTAATCACAGGGAAAGTAATTAAAGTCCAACTAGACAACACAATGGCTGTAGCTTATCCTTGGAAGAAAGGAGGAGCAAAATCCAGACAACTTCACCACATCACCTCAAAATTTTTCATATTTTGCATTGAGATGAAAACATCGATACTATTCCCATGGTGCACAGCTCCCTATATTTTCCTATATTTTCTAGAGGTTCCTATATTTTCCTATATTTGGTGAAAAGAATCCTACATTTCCTATTTTCCTGGTTTTTTTTTTTTGGAGAAGCGTAAGACGTCCGCTACACGATTGTGTCTCCGCAGTGTTTGTTGCATTCCAACTGGATGCTGGAAAAGCCCTTCTGAAAGAATCCAACGAAAAACTCAAAGTAGCCGTGAAAAGGAAATCCACCAAAGACATTACTGTTTAGCAAATTATGGTGGACGCAGCTCAGAAGCAACTGGATGATGCAAGTGAAAAAATTGACAAGGCTAGGAAAAAACAGAAAATTATTCAGAAAAAAAGGACCAAGCTGATTGATGGCTACTTTACAAATACTGCAAAGAAACAAAATACCAAATAAGCCTAAACATATTAGCCTAAACGTAAAACCTACAGATGAGAAAAAAATGTCGGTGAGTAGTGGATACCTAATTGAGTTAATGTGAAATTAACAGCCTGATCGAATGCAAGTACAATGTACTCCATTTACAAATAACATTCTGCTACCACTTTGACATCAAATAAAATTGACTTTAACTTAAACTCAATTTTCTTGCACTTTTTTCCTATAAAATCCCTATATTTTGCGTGTAAAATTACTATATTTTGCGGTAAAATTCCTATTTTTCCTATATATTAGCTTCTAATTTTGGCTGCGGTGCATGTATTCCTTCACATCCCCAGAAGCCGGAACGTTATTACAGACTCCCTCTTCAGATGCCACAAACCCCCTTCGAAGGACTCTTAAAACACATCCGTCCCCAAATATCTGTTCGCCATATGGGGGACTCCAATGGTCAACCTATTTGCCACGAGCCTCAATGCCTGACTTCCCCAGTTCATCAACCTGTTTCCAGATAATCAAGCATGGGCAGTGGGCACTATCGGTCCCTTGGAAGAATCTAAACGGCTACCTATTCTCACCATTCAAACTACTACCTCAAGTTCTGATGAAAATAGAATCCTCCCAGGGCCTCTTTTTTGCTAATAGACCCGAACTGGCCATCAGCCACCAGATTTCCTCAGTTCCTGAACCTTCTCACCGACATCCCAAGAAGTCTGCGGGGGTTCCGGACATCTTGTCCAAAGAAAAGGACAACTGCTCCACCCAAACACCAGCGCAACACACCTGTACGGGTGGCTACTATCATCATATAGTCATCCAGGAAGCAGGAATTCTGAAGAACACATCCAATCGGCAAGCAAAGCAATTGGAACATCCACCAACAGAATCTACAGCGGCCACTGGAAGAAATGGTTTCTGTTACGATGTGGCTTCCGTAGAAGCCATGCCTTGTCGCAACCGGCCAATTGTCATCGTAAGCTTCCGTAGTTGTTATACAGGCACCGTTTTTGTACTCAAAATGGATCCGAGATAAAACATGTGATAACTGTGTAAGTTTGTCTAGGTTTATGTTGAGTACCACAACATAACTGTTTCATTGGTGTAACCTGGGGAAAATCGATCCAATCAACCCGTGTGTACCCGAAATCTTTATTTTCTCTACGGACCTCTTCAACGAAGGACTAAAAGGATCCACCATAGTGATTTAGCATTCTGCCTTGAACTCCGTCTTCAAAGCCGCTGGCAGAAACAAATTACGCTACGACTTTCGAATTTCAACCCTTATAAAATCCTTTTGAAAACGACCGTCCTGCTACCAAACGTTTCTTTCCAGACTGGGACCTTTCGATCGTCTTGGATTCACTTATGAAAGAGCCTTACGAACCTCTCTTAAACTGCAACACTTAAATCTTCTTATGAGGAAAACTGTGTTCTTAGTTACAATTGCTGCAAGCTTAAGCTGCAGCGAAGTACAAGCACTCTCCGTGAACCCTACGAACTGCTTCTTCTTCGAAGATTTCAGAGCAGCATGCTTAACTCTGACAAATTTTTTTCGAGCAAAAACTAAGAAGCCTTCGGAACCTTCTCCAACCAATCATTGTTCCGGCACTACCCACCATCACTGGTGATGAACCTGAACGCCGCCTTCTGTGTTCCGTCCCTGCTTTATGTTCCTACCTTGACAGATCTGACAGTAACTTCATCCGCAAAGGCATACGTCAACTCTTCATCCCCTTCAAAAGAAGTTTCGGTGATACCACACCAAGACTGATTGCTAACTGGATCAAAACAGTCATTCGCCATGACTGTGTTGCATCCGCAGCGGACGATCACAGTAACAACATCAGGATCACAGCTCATGATCTTTGAGAATTTTCTACTTCATGGGCTTACCACAACAGCGTCCCCATCAACGAGAATCTCCAAGCAGCGTCAACGAGAAATGCGTCAATCTTCACGTCACACTACTGCGCAAGCCAATGGACTTCACCGGCTTGGTCCCATTGTAGCAGCCAGCAGTGTCGTTAGTCGCCCTCAGCAGTAAGAAGCAGATGTCAAAACAAATGGTCCTTTTCAGGGATACCAAATCAGAAGAGATATCCACTTTTCTGTTTTATGTGTTTTTAATAAAGTGTAAAGTCTGGACTTCCTTGGGGTACCTGCTCCTAATCCTGGGGTACCCGTCAGGTGGCACCCACTGCCATTTTTGACGAGGTCTTCTGTAAATCCTAACTTTACAGGTAACATAGATTTTCGTAAAGCGATGGAAAGGGAGAAGTGCCGGCTCTACCCAGCTAAATTCCGTTTTTATTGCAAATAACGAAAATATACATTACCTGTACCAAAGCCTCTACCAAGCCTACCTCCCCTCTTGAATTACCACCAAGAAATATTGAGAGGAAAAAAAGATTTTCACCTTTAGGCTTTTATACATATAGGAGAGACGCGCACATGCACATTGGTTAGCGAGCTAGCAGGGATTATTCAATTTTAACTCCAGGATTAAAGCATTCGAGAATAAGAATGCTGAATTTGCAGGTAACGCATATTTTCGGTATATGCAGTAGAAACGGAATTTAGCCGGTTGCAGCCAGCAATTTGCCCTTTATCGACTTTAAACGACTTGGGGAAAAAAATATCGTCTAATTCGATAATTGTCGACCACTGGTAGCCCTGATACAGGCACAACCCCCTTCCTTTCCCGCAAGCCATTTTGATCACCTGAGAAATAATGAAATTAGCCTCAAGCCCCTCTGAAAATCATTCTCACCTTCCCGAGCTCCCACTGCTTTCAAAGTCCTCTCTCAACAGAGTCAGAATCCTCACGAAAGTCTTGTTTACAATACTAGTGATGGCCACCAGTCTCTATGTTACCCGGTCCTTTCCTCATCTTCCAACCCTTCCTAACCCTTTTACAGCTTCCCAGAAATCTCCCTCACCATCCAATCCTATTGAAATCTCCTATTGATAGCGTAATCCTCTTCCCTTTCCTGCCTAAATATTTTAGTTTTCCCTGCGGTAAATGTACCTTCCCACATCGCCTCATATTACCCGTCCAAGAACGAACCCAGCTATTTGCCCCTCCCCACTAACTCCACAAGAGTCCCTCTCTTCCTCCCTGACCCTGAAGTGACTCTTGCACTCCACAGAACTCGCAGATCAGCCAAAAGGATTGCCCCGATGTCCTCAGTATCAAGCAAACTCATTCTGGGGGGGCCGCCCTCCCCCGCGCACGCCACTGCCAGTGGCCTAGCCCCACGGTTCTTTTTTAACCACAACCCCCCCCCCCCCACCCCCCAAGCAGCGCTCGAGAAGATAACTCCAGAATCTCTCGACAGAGCCTCCTCTCTCCCACTGGTCTGGTTGTTTCCTAATTTGTCTTGTGGTCAAAAATGGACCGTGTGGCTAGGCCACTGGCAGTGGCGTGCGCGGGGGAGGGGGCATTGCCCCTGCCCTTTTTCGGAAAATGCCCTTTCGTAAAAATAATAGAAAACCTTTTTCTTATCCAATCAAAACAGCAAAATTTGTGCAAGTAAGGGTTGTAAGGAGGGGGTGTTGACTTTTTTGTTGTAGTAAACAGGATCTTTTTTCTGCATTGCTTACCTCATCAACTGATCACCACCTCCTCCTTCCCCCCCCCCCCCCCCCCGTAGCAAACGTCACACGAAGTGAAACCAGAGACACCTCCTCCCCGAAAATTGATAACGTAATACGTGAACACTTCCTCGCATCGCATCGAATGTTGGGAGGAGTAAAACTATTTCATAATGTAGGCTACACAAATTTTAAATTTTTGATATGCGTGGTACGATAAAAAATAAGAAAAACAAATAAAATAAATAACACAATTAAGTCAACATTTTTATCCATTTCAAAATAGTAGTTATAAAAAAAACAAAAAACTTCCGATCCCTTGAATCCAACGGGGGCTTCGTCGTCGTATCACCAAAACACGTCGCTGTGCGATCAAATGTTTCGATTCGATCTTTTGACAGAGGGAATCCCCCTTGAGTCACGTGACCGTGTTGTGATAAAAGCTTGCCGAACGCACGATAAGTCAGTAGACGCCGCTCATCGTATGTGCCAACATTCTCTGTGCGCATTGATGATCCAACTATTTTATTAAACTGAAGCATCGCCTGTAGGTAAGTACGTTCTGATTTAATTTCAGTTTAACTTGTGAGCCAATACTGCTATGACGTTGAATTTGTCAATTTTTATTTTGTATGTGTGTAAACTTGGACAACTGTATGTACACGAACGAGCACGAAAACAGGTGATAATCTTGATCAGCCACAGATGAGTAAACCAAGCCTATGCTAGTCTGTAATTTAGTAGGAACATTTAAATTTAATTCCTGAATGTTTATGTGATGAATATTGTTCTTCCGTTACGTTTTAATAAGGTAATCTGATTAAATAATTCGTAATCTGATGAGTGACGCGACGTTCGCGTCGTGTGTTTTAGTTTCACTTTCGATTTGTTATGCCGAGCTTGTTGCGACGATCGATTGATCAAGGCCCTCTCTTGGGCCTTGGATTGATAGACGTGAAAGCTAGGATAATCCCAGGTGAAAGTAGATTTAGAAGGGAACGGGTCGATTGAAAATGTTTTGTCATCTCTTAAAATTTATTTCATACGATTAGATGACAAAATACTAAATGCAACCATGAGTGCCCGCAGAGACTTTCGCGGTTGGGATCGGGGTGAGCAGCAACATTCCGACTCCTTCCTCGAAATTTGTTAAAATAAAAATTAAATTCTATAACAAACAAAATGCAAAGCTACATCATAGAACGTTGTTTACTATCAACATAGAGTTAAACGTGAGAAGACACTTTTACTCAGTCTTGGCAACCACTGGACGAGAGGAAGACGTGAATAAATCAAAACTGAAACCCACGGTGTACGACAAGCCAAGCCGAATTCGCATTCGTCAGAAAACACGTTTAACTCAATGGTACGCCTTTTTTTTTATTTATTTTTTTTTTTATTAGACACAGTAATTTTTGTATTCAGTTAGTTCACTTTAATTACAGATTTTACTTCAACTGATGTACGGTTCTAAATCGCCAAAAGACCTTTATTAGCAAGACCTATGAAACTTAAATTATTACGGCCCCGGTGCACTGGGCGGCCAGGTCGTGCGGTCAATAGTCGTCGCCTCGTCGCGGCCAAAAAAAAAAACACGGCGACGTACGCCGCGGCCACGTCCGTTTTTCCTCGATTAGCCTAACCTCGATCACGTGGTGAAAAGTGTACACGGAGTAAGTATTGTAACCCTGTGGTCGCCTGCACGTCGCCCGGGATTTCAGCGGCCGCTACATATAATGTAACATTCTCGCTGGCCACAGCGATCTGGTTGCCTAGTGCGCGGGGGCCCTTACAGTCTATGTAACACTGCGCACTTGGCCGTAACGGCCAGTCAGTCGCGGTGGCCACTGGGATATCGGGCAGTGTGCTGGCGAACACAGGGCGACAGTGCTTGCTCCATATGCATTTTCCACAGTGTGGTCAAGAGAAAATTTACATGGTCGCACGCGGCATGGCCACCTAGTGTGCGGGTAAATATTCGTACCACCATAAATGTTGCATTCTTAACATTTCATATTTGGGCTTAAATATTACAAAAAGGTAAATCTCTCATTGTACAACTAATACAATTAACACAACAAATGGCTGTCTAAGTAAAACGACCAGTCGGGATAACCCATTACAGACGTAATCTGTACAATGCAGTCCATGGCACAAGATAGGAACTACGCAATACGAATTACAAAATCTGAAGAAAACTAAGGATTCTATGCTCTGTTTAATAAAACACAACAATCCTTAGCCTAGTACAGTAAATAGCTGCAATAAATGTATAGTTATAATTAAAACTATTTTTTTTTTGTATAGAAAAGCTGCCAGGTTTTATATCCGCATAGGCGTGGAAGACGTAGGATACAATATTATACCTCAATCATAGTCTTTACAGAAGCAAACAAATTTATCATAGGCCACGAAATAGTGATGTAAAAATACGCGAGCAGATCACTGCGACGCTTGTTTTAGTTCTACAACCATAGGAGACTAAAAGGGATTTACGGGTGGGGTGAGGGCAGACACAAATCGAAAGTAAACCCAAGCTCCCAGGTACAATGAAAAGACTAACAGAATTCGGTATTGACGGAAAACAAATTCAACTCTGTATTTTTTTTAACATATACTTTTTCCTGTGCAGTCCTTTTCATTTAATGAGGCGTAATCGCTAAAGGACCACTTAGCAACACTACCTATCCATACGTATAATACGCTTAGGTTGCACACAGCAAAAGCATCATGGTCGGAGCAAAGGCAGGCAGAGGGTGTGGGGGATGGGCAGTGGGTACTGGGGAGGACTGTAGTGTACAGTCCTCCTGCTTCCTGTATGCAGCTAGACTGGCGTATGTTACGCCATCACACAGTTAGTGTAAATTATTACCCCTCAGTCTTTATGTCAACGAAGCAGCAGCACAGGTTTTATCCCCACCAACCATTTACTTAGAAACTTAAAAATTTCCTTTTTTGGTCTATTTGAACCTATGTTATCGCCTACATTCGAAAGGAACCTAGATTCCGCTTTCCTTCATGGAATACGTTCATGGTTTTACTGAATTTGACGTTTACTGAAGAGCTACCTTGCATTTAATGACATAATTGGTGATAGCTGGGTATAATTTTACACAATTTATACTTTCTTGGCACCCATGGAGATTGAAGTAGAACCCTTTCGATAGTGAGCTCTACCTGTACCCACACCCCACCCCTCCCCAAGAAAACTTTCTAAAATTGATAAGAAGACCAAAATTCCCGATCCTTGGCAAAAAATATACGCATAATATGTTGGCGTAGTGGCGTCCTTTGTCGCTGTATTCCGGGCAATAAAGGAACCACCCATGGATAAGCACAGCATATGCAGAAGGAAGCTATTACTCCTCAACCTCATAAAGTCGAGATTTTCCGTCTTTCATTTGTGGTCAATTTCTCATCTGTAACAGTGTCGTCTCGATATTGTTACACCACTTTGAAAACACCTTGAAAACAAATGAAGAGTACTACCATCACCATTAAGTGCAGTTGGATGGTGAAGGCCCCATCCATAATTTTGGTATCATTATTTATGGTGGAGAGGCATCGGTACTCTGATTCACGAATATTCCTCTCCCTGGCATTTTCCAAGCCAGACATTTTTTTCCCCCACTAGAACGACAGCGGACAAATTCCCTCCTTAAGTCGAACATCCCCTTCCCCTCCTATGGACATTTTTTCCCTAGAATATAATATATAAAAAAACAAAAAAACACGCACATACTAGGTAGGATTATTAGTTGTTGGGAGGATGCAAATTTCTAATAGACGGCCTGCTGCCTCATCAGCAGTGCAGCTCTAGTTAAAAGGCTTGAGGTATAATTGCCGCGCAAGATTGAATCCAAGGACATAATGCGTTAGCGATATAGATGTTGATAGTCAAAAGCCTCACTAGAGGACCACTCAGCTGCGACCATTGGGGCTCGATCTTGCAGGATAGCCAGCCTAGCTGCCCTCATTCGGCTCACGCTTGGCAGGTACATACGAGCTCGTGCCTCTTTCACAAAAAAATATTCTTTTAAGGTATAAATTCAGTGTGGGGCACCATTCGTTTCTCATGCATTCATTTTGAGTAATCCATTGCAAATTGATGGTAGCCGATAACTTCAAACTAGTAGGTGGCCATAAAAAAATCCAATCAAGGAGTGCCAGACGAGCATCGCTTCGTTTCCGCCATCTTTTCTGATGCCGTGGTTTTCGTGAGGGTGGCAGTAATGCACGAATACGTCTTTTATGCCACTAATACATCCAACACTGAGAAGGTTGCCCCCTCCCAAACCCCTAATAATTTTGATACTAGTTCTGGCTAATGGGGATTACTAGTAGAGATGAACAGGAGGGTTGCATGCTGTGAGCAGATGTAAATCGAGCACACACTATGATGAGCAACAGCGCAGATAAACGATACCGTAAAGTGAGCACACATGTACCTCTTGGCAGTGTGAAAACCTGGTCACCAGGTCAGGAAACCAGATCGAATACTTTCTACTGCGTATACTACTATCTACTGTTCAGTACGGCAATTTTAATCAATATCATTGTTAATTTACTGATATTTGGTCAAATAATTCGGCATTAAGACAGAATTATTCCAGGGTTGCTGTGATTTTCCCCCAGCCCAATAATAGCTACTGTTTTTTTTTTTCACAAAAAAAGCATATGAAAAAACCCAATATTAAGCCCCAGTTTCAATTCAATGTTATTGTTTCAATTGTTGGGGGTTAGGAATTTGAAAAAAATGTTTCGCAGATAAATTTTTCTCAGTAAGTGCGGTATTTTTAATTTTTGGGGTTAGTAAATGAAAAGGGTGGAATGAATGAAGGAATGTTTAATAATCACATTTTCTCCAAGGTCACTAAAGCTGATCCCAAACGGGTTCAGCTCAACTTGGTACTCCGTGGTAGAGTTAAAACAAAGCTGAGTATATAAAACCAAAAAATTTGGCAAACATCAAAAAGGTAATTATACAGCAAAACTTGGTTAAACCCAAAAAAATCCCCAAAATCAAAAAAAAAAAGCCACCCTGGCGTGGGTGCTAACATAAAAACCCCAAGTTCTTCACAATCCGGAATTCTTCATATTATGCTGAATGCGTGAATTGTTCAGTACCGAATATTTTGCTGTTTCATTATTTGGTTGTATATTCGACAAATTTCGTATTTGGTTCACCATCGGAAACTAGGACGTAACTCTCCTTAAAATGTATGCCACGCGGACTTGAAAAAACTATTGGCGTTATCAAAGATGGACTACGCTCTCTTGTTCCTTGCAGCCTTGTCCTTGCCTTTGAGACGAGATGGAACCAGCTGATGCCGTATCAAACAGGTAAAGACCTTAGAATTTCTTATACTTATTAGTCAGTTCATTGCTGTTTACTTCCCATTTGCTTTATATACCAGATGCAATTATTGAAATATCACTGTATCTAGAGTACACTCAGAATTCAAGTGTTAAAATATCTAAATATGGTCTTATCTTTTAATCTGGGTTAGAAATAATCCTGTTTTTTTTTTAAATAATCGAATTAATCGCGTTAATTCGTTATAATCAGATTTTAATAAAATGTGAGGATACAATAATAATTATGATATGGTTAAAGTTGTAACATTTCCACAATTACTTGCTTGCAAGTTGCTATGGCTACTGTCAGAATACGACCAACACATATAGATCTATTAAGTGTCAAAAGTTCAAAACGTAATTACAAAGTGTAAATTTATTATTAACATGTACATTGCGCTAACTATTAATACAGTAATATTACTTAGTAAAGTTAGTTTACGGGTAGGTGATGTGGCACACTGCTTCGTCTCATACATGAGCCAATTAAGTGAACATAGTTATGCCCGTTGCAGTTGCTACTGTACGGAGGTCTTAGTGGGAGTTGACGCCATTCACCATGCTTGTGCCACCTGCCACCAGGTGTCATCGTGACAACATGACGCAGTGAGAGATGAGAGTGAAAAGGAGAGAGACCTGGCTACAACACAAGCTCTTCCCGAACGATGTCTGCGCACAGATTGGGGAAAAGCATTTAATGTTATTAAATGCAAAATCCAAAGAGTATCTGACTGAGTTAATCCCGAAAATTGGAAATTAGCCAACAGCGAAAATCATACACAAGAAATAACGTAGTTCAATAAGCCACCTTTATGCACTTACGTTTTGTCGGAGTGGCATGACCCGGATTCGAACCAGCTACCCAATTCGCCCCCAGATCACTTGCATAGCGCCTTAATCGCTATGGCCACATCCTCCACTGGCATAAAGATAACTCACTGAACCCGTTATTAAGGTCACAACCGTGACCAGGGTTCCATTCGACCGAAATTCACTCGGCCATTGACAATCATACACTCGCAAGGCTCAATAAAGGAGAAATCGCTGTTGGCGAATTTCCAATTTTCCTTAATATTATTTCCAGCGATTTATGTCTTTTATTTATGAGTTAATCCGAGGCAAAACTGCAGTAAGCATCCAGGACGAAATCTTGCTGCAAGATGGTGCCCGAACAGGGACTCGGAACCCTGGATACCCTTAGCTTGCTGCACTACTTGCTAGTTACCTGCTAGAAGCAGCTAAGTTTTAAAGTTAATCTAGTTTTTCTTTGGGTTTAAGGCTTTGAATATAGCAACTAATTTTTCCGCATTGGTTGTTCCAAGTCGGTTGCATACTTTTGTATGGACAAGGCAGAGCCAAAAGTAGAAAACATACATGCCATTCCTGCAGAAGGTGCTACATCAGAGTATAATTTGCTTGTCATATCTAAGGTGGCTGTGTCAACTTCCTGTCCAACGATTCTCACCAGGCCAATGGTGACTTGTCAACTACATTCTTATTATTCATGTAGTCTGAAAACTGACTCCGTTAGGAGGATTTTTATTGGACCAATCCGTTCTGTCGTGCTCCTCTTCTGTTGGGATGTCTTTTATTAGCCCAATCCATCCTGTCATACTCTTCTTCCATTGGGATGACTTTTATTGGCCCAATCCTTCCTGTCGCACTTCTTCCCATTGGGATGACATTTATTGGCCCAATCCATCCTGTCGTGCTTTTCTTACGTATCTATAACTTTATTGGCTCAATCCGTCCTGTCTTGCTCCTCTTCTGTTGGATGACTTGTATTCGCCCAATCCATTCTACTGGGATGACTTTCTTCGGCCATCCTGTTGTGCTCCTCGTCCATTGGGATGACATTTGTTGGCCCAATCCATCCTATCGTTATCCTCTTGCGTTAGTATAACTT
>JAHWFP010121125.1:53056-85963 GCA_023313725.1 Lithobius niger
CTGTCGTGCTACTAATCCGTTCGGATGATGATTTTTATTGGGCCAATCCATTCTGTCGTGCTCCTCTTCCTTGGAACGATTTTTATTGGTCCAGTCCGTCCTGACCTACTCCTCTCCCATTAGGATTGCTTATTGGACCAATTAATCCTGTCGTACTTCTCCCCGTTGGGATGACGTTTATTGGCCCAATCAATCCTGTTGTGCTCATCTTCCATTGGGATGACTATTCTTGGCCCAATACATCCTGTCGCGCTCGTATTCCATTGTGATGACTTTTATTGGGCCAATTCATTCTGTCGTGCTCCTTTTTTCGTTGAGATGATTTTATTGAGCCAATCCATTCTATTGTGCTCCTCCTCTAATGGGATGACTTTTATTGGCCCAATCCATCCTGTCATGTTCCTCTTCTGTTGGGACCCAATCCGGCCCAATCGATCCTGTCGTGCTCCTCTTCCTTTGGGATGATATGTAATGGCCCAATCTATCCCGTCGTATTCTTCCCCAAAGGCATGCAGAAGGATCCTTCGCCAGCCATCCTTCCTTCCGTAGAACACACTTTCGTTATTCCTGCTTCATCCTACGTTTTGCGTTGAACTTCATTTTACTGCTGCTGCCTGGATGCCATCCTTCGTTTTCTCACTTTGTCCTTCGTTGACGTGACCCCGGCCTTCTTTGCCAGCAACCTACTGCACAGGCCTACTTTGAAGTAGCCTGGCTGGCAGCACCATCTTTCGTTTTGTAAGTCCTCCGTTTCTCTGAAGACTTCTTCGTTGAGATGCAAGCAGTGTGGACACGCTTTCGTTTTTTCCGCTCCATCGTTCTTTTTCCAAGACCTTCGCTTTTCAACGATCCTTCGTTTCTCGGATGAGTTGACCTTCGTTTTACTGCTACCGCCCAGTCACAATGTAAGACCCCATTAACCGACGACTGCTTCCTTCGTTTTCTGACCTTCGTCCTTCGTTGCTGTGACTCTGGTCTTCTATGCCAGCAACCAACCACACTGGCCTACCTTTGAAGTCTTCTGGCTAAGAGCATCATCTTTTTTTTTTCAAGTCCTTCGTTTTCTCAAGACTTCGTTTTCTGAAGATTCTTCGCATCCAGAGACTCTTCACAGCTGAAGACTCCTTCATAGCAATGGCAAGAACTAAAGGCATGCTTTCTCCAAGAAGATTTCTCCTTCGCCAGCCAACCCTCCACCCGTTGTCCCTAATGTCGTTAGCAGTACGTTGCCTTCGCCTTCACCATCTCATCTCGGCACGGCTTCCTTTTCAGGATCCCCGCCTTCGCCACATCTTTCGTCGGATTCTGCATCTTCTCTTGTCTTATGGCCACCATATGTGGACTTGCCTTCGTTTTTCCTCAACCTTCGCAACCTGCTGGACCTTCGCAGCGACAGCGTTGGCTACTACGATGCTGTGCTTAGCTGTCATTTTGTTATCTCCCCTTCGTTGACAGTCGTTTGCAGCTCTTCCAAACTGTTGCCCTTCTCTGCCTGTCGTTTACAGCTTTTCGGGACTGTCATCGTTAGCACTTGTCGTTGAAGTTCTTCCAGACGATTGCCCTTCACGGACTGCCGTCCTTTACTGACTGTCGCTGCAGCTCTTCAAGACTGCTGCCCTTCGCCGTCTGTGTTTGCAGACAATCGTCCTTCACTCACAGTCGTTCCTTAAGCCCCTCGTTTGTCAGCAACTGCAATGGGCACGCTGACGTTTCTCGCCTTCCCTTCATCAGCCCACCCTTCATCGGCTTTCACTCTGCGCGGGCAGACCTTTGTTCGTCCAGCAACAAGAGCGGGAGATGTGGTTCTTCGTCAACCCTTCGTCAACATCAACCCTTTGCTGACTGCCATCTGTCAAGTCCTCCACTTGTCCAGCAGCAACAGTGGTTGTTCAAAGGTGCTCCGAAAGAGGCTCCCTCCTGAGAGACCACCCTTTCGTCCTGACTGTCGTCTGTCCATCCTGGCACTGTCATCTCTGCTTCCTGGCCTGTTAGATGCTTCCTGGCCGCTTGCTGTCACCCTTCGGCAACATGTCGTTCTCTGCACCACGATCAACCCTCCTGTCATAACCTTTCCCTCCAGCACCTGCATTCGCCGGCCGGCTCTGGAGTTGCTTTTGACGAAACGTCTTCCGGACCTTGTGACCAGACTGTAGCTTTGGCTCCTGATCCCCCAACCCTCAATCCATTCTTCACAGGATACTTGATCCACACAGCAACAACAAGTCATGTTCCAGACCTGCACCCAGCAGCTTCGTCACTCTCAATGATCCGCTGCAGCTCTTCAAGACCTTCCATCTGTTTCTCCCAACCGCACTCGGGCCGTCTGCAGTACCGGCCATGACTCCTGCTTCTGTACTGCTCCGAAGGGCAACTCCAAGAAATCCTCTGACCACGTTCTTTCGTAATGAAGGCCTGCTACCCGGTAAAGGTGAACCATTGGAGTTAGACAAGGACTCCCCTCTGCCCCGACCCAGCTGCAGAACATGGGTCTTTCAGCCATTTGGTGATGGCTCAACCCCAAGACATTCGATACCAACCCCGATCCGAGTTCAGAACTACTGATGCAAAGAATGGATTTTGACAAATCCAACACAGCCCGACAAATCTCCAAGAAAGATCGAATTTCCCTTAGCTGTTTTACAGACAACGGCAAGTTCCTTCGTCTCAACCTTTGGGCTGCCTCACAAACTAATGAACTCACCACCGCCATTAACACCTTATGTGAGAAGCTTTCGTCTGAATCCAGCCAAACGTCTATACTTCTTTCGTGACGTCGCTGGAAATTCCGCATCAAATCTCAGTGAGACACCCTCTTTTAAGCACTCATCCTGTGTCCTGCACCACATTTGGACGTCTCATGAAAGATGAAAGAACCAAGCGAAAGCAGCAGCCCAAAACTGTACGCCACATCACCAAGCTGATAGGGATAATTAGTCAAGGCAAAGAAACAGCTACATCAACAACAATAACCACCACCATAAGCTCAACTTCTGACCACCACTGCCGTTTCTCTCCCCCCCCCCCCCCCAATCGCCTCCCTCCGGTGCCAGACGACAATCTTGCAGTAACCAATGATGCATCCCACCTTTCATAGAAAAACCACCTTCGTCACTGTTTACCAGCATGGTGGAATTTGTCCTGTCAATATCATCCTGCATCTGATCAACATCCAGGACCTCATCACGAAAGTCTCCATTAGCGACCCCCTCCACTCAGGTTTCCACTGTTTGGCATTCCTTCACCCAAAAAAGTCTGGCGACAAAGACTCATCTTCAACTTAAATACCACTAAATCAAAGATGGAAAATTCTACTTCAAGATGGTAACACATGACACCACTCGTCAATCCATAAAGCCGAATAACCGGACGCTTCCAACAGGTTCGGAGATGTGCCCCTACAAGCTCCATTACAAGCATTGACTCGCCCCCCCCCCCCACCCCTTTTTTTGGCTTCATATGTACGAAGGTAGAGTCAAAAAATTTCAGGGGCTACCCTTCGGCCTCACTGCAGCACCCAGGTTGTTCCCTCAACTTCTAAACCTTCTAATCGATGATCCAAGAAGTCTACAAGAGGTTACAGATAAACAATCACAAATAAAAGGGACCCAATTCCACCCGAAATTCAGCACTCTAAACCTGCACGAGTGGCTACGATCATCAGACTCGTCGAAGAAGCAGATATTCTTGAACAGCCCATCAGAATCGCAAGTACAACCATCAGAAAATCAATCAACAGGATTCTTGACAACCACTGGCAGAGATGGTTTCATTGGTGAAGTCCTATCAATCCCATCAAACCCCCCTTCACTTGAGCCGCTGATCCTCTTTTCTGAAAATTTCAGGAAAGGCCTAAAAGGGTCCACCAAACTTGACCATTGATCGCCCCTTAACTCCTCTGGGAAGACCAGTCTCTTCAGTATTCCTGACGACCCTGGCTGCTAGCCTGCATTGCAGTGAAGTTCAGTCCATCGACCCAGCTTCTAGTTTTTCTACCCTAACATCACATCCGATTGCTCAACACCAAGATCTTCTTTTAGAGCAACACACAAAGATCTTCCGAACCGTCAAAACCAATTATTTTTAAAGCACTTTCAAGCATAATTGATGACGAACCTGAGTGTCTCCTCTGTCCTATACATGCTCGATGCTTTGACGTTGAAAGGACTGGCAACAACGAATTCTGCATATGACGAAATCAACTTTTTCTTCCCTCCAAGAGACACTTCGTAAAACTTCCGCAAAGAAACACAACTTGATCAAGACAGTGCCCTGAAATGCCTACTTAGCTTTGAACACCGACCATGTCTGCAACAACATCAAGGTTAGAACACATGAACTAAGGACCTTCTCAACATCATGGACTTTCCACAGCAACATCCCAGTTCCTGAGAATCTCGCAGCTGCATCTTGTAGAAGTACACCAGTCTTCAAAATGCAAGAGATGACGACACAAGCTAACGGACTAGGGGTGGCACGATGATCGATAATTTGATAATATCGTGATAAAAATTTTCGTATCACACTTTTTCTGATATATCGAATTATCGTGCAAACCTCGATAATTAAATTGTCATTATCTCGGATACTGTAATAGCGAGAAAGAACCGGTTTGCCGCGGCGTTGCGTGTGAAATTACAAGGGCTATCCAACTAAGCGTGCACTACTGTTGCTAGCCACTTAGCTGATTGGAGAGTTTATGTAATGCAACAATATTTAAGCACAACTGCTAAATTGTGCCTACATCGTGAGGAAGTACTCCAGCTTCAAAATTTGTTTTATCGAGATATTATCGATTATCACGGTAATTTTAAAAGTTCTATCGGGATAAAAAATTTTGTTTCGTGCCACCCCTACAACGGACTACACCATCATATTACCAGATGTGTTGTCGACATCCTTCAGCACTAAGAGGAGGATAAAAAATCCTCCTCCTCCTCCTCATTTTAATCCTATGGAAAGTTAGGTGATAGCAAGATAATACGAGGTTGGTTTTCTTTATCTAAGCGCTAACTTAAGGGAGGGGAGATGTAACAGGCTGTTACATGCACTACAAGAGAATACTACGTGGCCATCACTGCTAATTCCCTTGCTATTGTTGCGTGCGCAAACCCGGGGTCGACCAATAGCTGTATCCTAGCTAGCCAATGGGCTTAACCAACGGGTCACCTCTTGCGCGTGGTCCATTATTAATGCGTAATTGCCAGGCGGGAATCAATTATTTGGATCCGCATTATAAATACAGCGATTCGGGCAGTAGATCTTGAGTTGGGGTTTGGGGCCCATGACTGACGTCGGAACCTCCAGACTCTTCGGACTAGCGCAGCTAACCCTTGAAACTGGTGCGTAATATGCAATGCTTGCTGCATAGTGCATAGTTCCCTAACTGTGTAGCAGTAAAAAGTTTAGAATTGAGCTGAAAACTGAATCTTTGCGTTTTTCACGTTAGGCATTACAAATCCATAAAAAAAAACATTTAAATAACAGTGGTGTATGAGGAATGAGGATTGAACTTTTGGTTCCAAGTTTCTTAAGGTCCCTCCTAAATTAAAAACGGAATGGCTATTGTACTAATTTGTTAGTGTGATTTTTTTCAACCCTACTAGGTGCCAGGGGTCGAAATAAGAAGTGCTGACTTTTATTATATTTGCCATTTAAATTATTTTCTTTTGAGCCTTGGTTTCTCTCCTCAACCTGGTTCACTCCTAGCATCGTTCGCGGAAAGAAGGGCCCTGGAAATTTGTTTGCACTCCTGTCGATTGTGGCATGTAAAAGATCATAGGTATTTTCTAGAAAAATTGTTCCTCTCCGTCCCGAGATAACCTTAGCAGATGAACAGGATGTTAATTCGGCTTTTCTTCTTTTCCTTGCACCCCCTCTCTCCTTCTGTGCTTGCAGAAAATTCCCCGCCGCTTGCCAGTTGGCGGCCAATTTGACTGGTGGATTAGTATAGACAAGGCTAAACCGTACTGAAGAAATCTCGTTGGTGGTATGCTAGCTTTCTAAAGGTTCAAATCTGAAGCTTCTAGTCCTTTGGGCGTGTTTATGCAATTACTCGCCTTTGAATTTTCGCAGCTAGAAACGTAGTCTTCTAGGTACCACATGACCTGTGTATCTACGACGTCATGCTAGAAATCCTCTAAAATTCCAACATGGCGGCGGTTTTAGCTCTGCCGGCTCGTAACGAAAACAATAATGTGAGTTTAGAAACGACTGGAAAAATTGTTTCGTCAGAAGGAATTATTTATCTTATTGTCACGGATTATAAGACTGCAAGTATTTACTATTTGATGTCGGATTTAGCTAATACAGATATCGTTGTTACCATGACAATGACACTTTTAGCCATCACGGTAAGGGCGCGTTTATACAACAACTCGCTTATGCATTCTCGTAACTAGAAGCCAGAAATCAACTGAAATTCCAACATGCGAGTTCATAAGCGACTGGGAAACGAAATTCTGTATCTTGTTGTCACGGATTATAAGACTGCAAGCATTTATTCAAACGATGTCTGATTTAGCTAATCCAGGTAGCGTTGTTACCATGGCAAGTATACCTTTTCCATCGCGATTAAATGCTAGCTGCGAGAACGCAAAGATGAGTGGTTGCATAAACGCACCCTTCCTGTCCATGTATTAGTTATGACGAAAAATGGTACTGTGATAGAGAAATCTTTTATCATGAAGTTCTATGAAACTAGGCCATGTGCACACATCACAATTATATCGAAAACTTGTGCTTCGACACATGCTTCGACTAGCTTGAATGAGTTCTTTTTTACAAAAAAATTTTGCTTTTGAATTTGATGACATAGTCTCACATTTTGTCGTTTGACCTACCACTTCTCGAGCTTTCTCCAGGAACGAGTACTAGAGGTCACTCCTTTAAAACATTTCTTTGCTCTTCAGTGGTCAAGCCATGGAACTCACTTCCAGAGGATGTGGTCAGGGCTCTGTCAGTCCATATCTTTCGTAAACTTTTACAGCGTTTACCACTCACTTGTTACTTGAAACGTACTTACTAATCTTATTTTAGTTTAGAGCGGCGTTAGTGGCCCTGAGCCCTGCCGTTATCCTTGCCTTGTGACTAAAGTTATATTATTATTATTAGAGATGAAAAGTGGTTGGTCTACCGTTACCGGCCAATGGCGAGTTTTAAGTAAAACGTACATCTCAACCTTTACTTTCTACCACCGGCTTCTGGGGGGCACGAGCCTCAGTCTCTGCAATCAGCCACCACCTCAAACTAGCAGAACTGATTAAAAACAATGACTCACTTTTCAAAAATTAAAGTTTGCCTTTTTCTAATAAACTGTTTTCACAGCTGTAAAAAAATAAAGTTGTTTGACAGCTACTTCGTTTTATAAATTCCACTTGTACACTAAGATTACGATTTCCAGGGACTTGCAATGACTTGACATGGATTACCGAGTTTCACATGCACTTATTGACATGATTTCTTTGCACTTTACGGCAGTGACGTAACGTCTAAGGAGGGACCCCTTTGCAGATTTCCAGACATTTCCCCATGTGATTTCCACTGAGTATTTCCAGGATAGGGATTTCTGACCAGAGTGTACAGGGATTTCCTAGATAGCCCCATGATGATGCTTTTTCTCTTTTACGTTTTCGTAACCCAATAATAAACTTTAAATGCAACAGATCGGGCCTAAATTACAATACCTCGTCCCTGCTTCAATCCCAGATCGTAAGTTTATTATCCACGCGGCATGTAATTAACCACGCAGCATGCAATAAGTAAGCACGTGGCTCGCGCACAAAATCGACGGTTGGTCTGGCAGTGAAATTTTGGCTCGTCTGATTCAGGCAATTCAAATCCTGGTTTGGAATTACAAACGCTTAGCGGATCAAATCGGCGCACCTTAGCAACTATACTCTCTTCAAATACGATTAAAGCTTGCTTGGTTCTCACGGTAACGTATTTTAATAAGAAATTTAATCAATTTAAAACTCGAGATAAAGTCCTTGTGTTCATTATAAGCACCAAATCGACGTGCATTTGCCGTTAGTGCTAATTAAACCCGCAAAAAAAAAAAACATGGTGTTTAGTTGACGATTTGTGTTAAAATTTTACTTTTAAAGGGCGTTTCTCCTTTACGTTCATTAAGGAAAAACGCCAATTTATTTAAAAATGAATTATACGACGAGATTATCGCTTAATTTTTAATTTAAATAGTTTAGTGTGTGCAATAGGCTTATTTAGATCGTAGTGCACTTTGGTGATGAATACGAAGTGAATTTGGTTTAGTGCGATTACTTTGGTACTTGTTGTATTTTAGATTTTTTAAATTTGTACTTGTCACGGTATTTTCTAGAGATGTGATCGATTATCTCAACTTCAGGGACGTGGGTCACTTGGCGACGACGGGGAGGGGGTTGGGAGTGGGGGGGGGGGGAAGATTTGTCCGGCCAGAAAACAGGCTGGGGAAAGGGGGAGGGGGGGTTTCGACATATATGCATGTTTTCGTCAAATTCATGTTGGCAATAAAATTCATTCATTTGTGCGAGATATTCTTTCAGTTCTTTACTGGAGTTAAAGAAACGAAATTAAGGTATTCATGAAGTTTGCTCTGTTGTGTTTCTCTGTTCATTTCATAAAGCTTAGAAAGTCTGGCGGCAGAGCCGAAAAATCGTGCGCTTTTTCACAAAAGCATGAAAATCTGCATTATAAATGCGCATGCCTGTAAAATCATTTCTAGATATGGAGCCACTTCGAAATTTACCCTGGAGCCCTTAAATCCAAGACAGTGGTCAAAATGGCGGTTTTTTTTTTTGTGTGTGCTATAACTCCTTAACCGTCAACAAATCAAAAGTATAATGTGAGACAAAAACGTTCAGCCCACATTATGGACAAGAAATGTGGTATGCATCCTTTACGTAAAAGCAATCATTCAACCCCAAAAACGTATTTAAAGTTTATCCACCTTAATTTGCTGGAGTGCTCCATTGTTCAATTGGTTGTTATAGTGAGGTTCGATTTCAAAGTGCTCTTGCGAGCTTTCTAATAGCCCGAATTGGAAACACTTCGGATTTTATGAAAGGTGGGTGTCTATTCTTTCCATCAATCCTAACCAAAATTGTTTAGCTTAGCTAGGGACCGTTCTACAGCCATTTAAAGGTGAAGAGGTAATAATGGCTTAGCAGCAAAAGCGTATGGTGATTTCCGAATTCAAAGTGCTCGTACGAGCTCTCTAATAGCCTGCAATGTACAAGCTTAGAATATTCTGAAAGACTGGAATTTATTCTTTCCATCAATCTTAACCAGAATTATTTAGCTTTGCTAGGGACCGTCATACGCCCATTTAAAGGTGACGAGGTAATAGCGTAGTAGCGAATGCGTATGGTGGTTTTCGAATTCAAAATGCTGTTATGAGCTGTCAAATAGCCCGAAATGTTCCCGCTTAGGATATTATGAAACATGGGAAGAGAATTTATTCTTTCCAGCAATTCTGACTGAAATTATTTAGCTTAGATAGGCACTGTTCTACTCCCGGTTAAAGGTGAGGCTGTAATGGTGTAGTAGCTATTTTCGAATTGAAAGTGTCACTGTAATGCTCATATTTGTATATGCATCTAAGCTAAACAATTTTGGTTACGGTTGACGGAAAGAACAGATCCCCATATTTCAGAATATCTTGACGCATTGCATTTCGAGAGCTCATAAGAGCATTTTGAATTAGAAAACCGCCATACGCATTTGCTACTACGCAATTACCTCGTCACCTTTAAATGGGCATACGACGGTCTCTAACAAAGCTAAATAATTTCGGTTAGGATTGATGGAAAGAATAGATCCCCCACCTTTCAGAAAATACGAAGTATTTCCAATTCGGGCTATTAGAAAACTCTCAAGAGCACTTTGAAATCGAACCTCACTATAACAACCAATTGAACAATGGAGCGCTCGTGCAAATTAAGGGGGTAAACTTGAAATACGATTTTGGGGTTGAATGATTGCTTTTACGTGAAGGATGTATACCACCTTTCTTGTCCAGAAATGTGTGCTGAACGTTTTTGTTTCACATTATGCTTTTGATTTGTTGACAGTTAAAGAGTTACAGCCAAAGAGAACCGCCATTTGACCGCCATCTTGGATTTAATGGCTCCTGGGTAAATTTCGAAGTGGCTCCATATCTAAATATGATCTTACATGCATTTCTAGTCATCATACCAATTTTCATGCTTTAATGAAGAAGTGCACGATTTCTTGAATTTTACCACCTCTGCTGCCCGACTATTATAAAACACTACAATATTATTGGTACTGAAATGGGCTCACACGAGCTATAGCCAATAACGAAGGCCTTGCAGATAAAAGTTTTGGGTCTTGTTCCCGAGTTCCAAGCCTTATAGCACAAGAGTGGTGACAGGAGTCGTTGAAGGCACATACATCCTTCCGGTATGTCTTGCAACTCGTTGAGAATAGCGTTTGCAACATTTTACACAGGTTAGAGTTAATGTTGCAAAATAATCTCGAACGAAAGAAAAAAACAAGAAAATGACTGTGTTAGCAAAATTTACATACCTTTGAACTAATGTTGCAAAACTGAGTCGTTCAGGAAAGCCAACAGGGATGAATGTATCTTTAAAAGGACATACCTTCTTCCTATTGCCACGCATCCTGTGTGTAAATAGCTTTTCCAACATTGCCTTACATTTTAGTGAATGTAGCAAAACCGTTTCGAACGTGGGAAAAACAGGAAATTACAGCATCTGTAACATTTACATACCGTGCTGTAGTTGAACTACTTTTGCAAAACTTGAGTCGTACAGTAAAGCCAACTCGGAGGCATGTAACTTTTAAGTCGCGTATACCAGCCCATGTGAGAGGTATCAAATCCATAAAGTATTAAAGGGGATTTACATCAATTTTATCATGCATGTTTTACTTTTGGAGCACTTACACATTAACTAAACACAAGAATTGTGGTAAGAATACGTTACGTCCGTAGCAAGCTAAGGCCGTTGAACGCTTAAGCTCTCAAAGCCAACAGAGCTATCTCAATCGGCTACGAGTCGAAATCAAAAAGTGACATCTGTCGGCATTAATTTCTGCACGTTCCAGCAAAACAATGGCGGTCTCCGTATCGTGTTTTGGTGATGCAGTAATTAAATTGTTGTAGCGGACGTACGTAACGTATTCTTACGGCAATTCTTGTGTTTAGTTATTATGTAAGTGATCCCAAAAGTAAAACATGCATATCAAAATGGATATAATTTCCTTTTAAAAACAGGATGGAAAGGAAACTGAATGTTTTGCGTTGTAGTCTACGTACCCCAAATTAGTAAAACTACATCTTCACTCCTATTATTCGAGAGAAGTTTTAGCGAAAAGTTTTAACAAAGGAATCATTTCTATGAAATATTAATGAAAATTTGGAAGAAATGAGAAGAAATTACGGGAAACGTGAAAGTTTATGTCCCAGACAACTCGAGTATGGGAAGCAGTTGCACCGGCCTCCTCCCCCCCCCCTTCCCAGGGTGAACTGCCTTGGGGCAACATGCTACAGACTATCCGTAATAAACTACGTACACGTTGTTGTACGAGCACGATCTTGTTTCAACTAAGAAACCGGTTATTATTTGAATTCGGGAGGGGGGGGGGGAGTCATAGATTTTTCTTTTTGGGACCTCTCGATGGGGGTGTTATCGGTGTTTGGGTTCGTCTTGAGGGTGGGGGGGGGGGCATAAATTTGTTTGCCCATAAGGGAGGCGGAGGGGGTCACAAAAAAACACTGACCAAACGGGAGGAAAAAGCATTTTTAGACGTAAAATATGACACTTTCAGCAATCGGCATTAAAAAAAACGCCGTAGCTTGGGGGGGGGGGGGGGGGGGCCAGACACCCCTCGTCACGTACGTTTTTATTAAGATTTTCCCGTTATTTCTAGTGTCATCCGGCGAATATTGTTTTAAATAACTTAAAAAATTTTTTTTTTACGCCCTGTGTGTTGCACGTGTGTTGATGTTGTGAAGGGCACTGCCGACTCGAACTGCTTAGGTAGTGCCAAAATATTCTTTATCATGAATTGTGAAAATGCATAAGAAAAGCTTATTTTCTGTGGGGGAAGGGGTCAGTATTTTTTTTGATTTGGGAGGGGAGGGTCGCAGAAAATTAGGGATAGACAGATATTAAAACCGGTATCGGTATTTACAGATAATATCGGTATTTTTTCGTGCATCGGTATCGGATATGTATCGGTGTTTATTTACAGATATTTTGCCGATACGACAATCTTCCGTGCGCTCTGTCTATTCTGCCTAGCTTGAGAGAAACCTTTCCTGCATAGCACCGCTCGCATCGCATGACATCATCTGGACAGCGTCTCAGTGAATTTAACGCGTGCGTACTGTCGGCTTTTTGCAATTAGGCCTTTCTGCAGTGTGGACTGGGTTTTTTTATGGTCAGAGGTACGAATGAGTTTGACTTTTTTACCGGTTGACTTTTTTATAAAATCGGTATCGGTGTATCGGTATCGGATCGGAGTGAGGGGAAAATATCGGTATCGGATCGCTATTTTTCTGTATCGGTCGATCCCTAGGGATAGTCCGATATTGATATCGGTATAATCTGTATTTATCGGTGTTTTTGCCATATCAGTATCGGCCCAATATAAGGCTTCCGATACAGATATTTGTTGTGCCAAGAAACGGAACTGTCTTCCCTGCAAAACTGACACCAAACGCGGCAAAAGCAATAACCAATTCAGAAAAGCAAAGCCATTTGCTCAGTTTGTAATGAAAATGTAGCACGTGACAGTTCCAGTGCTCTAAGTTTTACAACCACCAACTAAAATCTAACTGAGAAGATGAATTTACTGAAGTCATAAGTAGGAATAAGAGGAAAAATGCTCTTGATGCTGCACAGAATCTTTTGAATAATCTCAACAGTTGGAACCCATGCTAAACCAGAACCGAAGTTGTAATTTTTTGTATGTAATTTAAACTTTTAGTTGTTATTTATTATTATTATTATCGGTATCGACATCGGCATCGTATCGGATCGGTTTACCCTTCATCGTATCGTATCGGTAAAAAGTCATATCGGCCGATCCCTACAGAAAATTTGGTCAGATTCCTCCGCCTTCCTCTCAACCCCCAAGCATGATTCAGGCAAGCTTGATTCAACTGAATGTTTGTGTTTGCAAAATTTCGAATTTTGAAAATGTATAATATTTTGTAAGTCACTTAGTAAAGCACTATTAGTATAAAGAGAGTAATTCTGGAAGACCATTCTGTTCAGTCTCTATGTGGGATAGTGAACAGAATACGTTCTTCAGAATTACTTTATTTTTACCTCGCCCAGATATTTGGCATTTTTTCGAGTGCATGTCTAGAGTCTGGCTGTTGGCTAGGGAATATTGTAATGCAATACCGGAATTGCTTTGTTCTGCGAATTCATATAACTAGGTAATAAATCTTGCATTACAGTGCGTGATGATTGTAATCAAATGTTCTAAAGCCACGTAGGAGAATCGGTTTTTTTTTTTTGTAGTCCAATGGTACTCTTGCTTTGCCAGTTATGTTACTTTTTTTTTTCTATTACGAGTAACGTTTGGGCAAGTGTTACTGTAACTCAAATCATCGGTTGCTAGCTGTTGCGTGGTGTGATGTAGTGACTACAACTAAACGAGAGACAGGTATCGTACTACCTTACAATTAAATAATTTGTTTTTATTGATTTCTTTGAGCCTGAATCCTCGAAGCAAATAAATGCTCGTACAGATACATTGGCTTTATAGTTAAAGCAACATCCGGCCTGCCTTATAACAGCCACGCTCAGCCATGTGTCTGCACGCTGCCGTCGCGAGATTCGGCTTAGTAATGCTACAACGTCACTTCCGCCCTCGTCTTCTCGTGATCACGTGAACGACGCGGAACGACCTCTGGCCTAGTACACAACTTGCGGGTCACGTGACAGCTATTGACGCAAAAACTGTCGTCACAATCAAAAACAATGAAACTCATAGTTATTGTAGGGGTGCAAAGGATCATATACGTGCGGACCGCAATAAATAAAGTTAGCAATCTTCAACGGAAATCTCGAAGACGCCACATTTTAAAACTGATTTTTAGCTGGGGATTGACTAACAGTAAGCAAATTAAACTTTGGGTCCGTACTTGGTGTGGAGGATCGAGAAAAATAAAAATTACACTGGGTGGAATCTACTTCATTAAGGACGTACTAACGGAGTCGCTCGCTTCGCTCGCTCATTCTGCATCGTCTCGATATGCTCGAGGAGCTTTCATGCTGCAACTCTTGTCCTGCTGACAGACTTTCCATATGTAAAACGATCAATCAAATGGTCAGAGTGCAGGACGTGTTTTTCGTAAGGCTTCACTGCATAAACAAAATCCAACAGTCTGGCCATCCGAGAGCTACGTGCGCGTCGACATGCTTCCAGTAATTTCTTTGATTCCAAGAGCATCACAAAATTATGTGCTGATTATGTGCGACGTAAACTAATTGTAATTATTGCTCACAGTTCGTTCATCACATGCCTAAGCGCGTCTGCATGTCATCTATATCATTCAAAACATACGATTTGTTTGCTTGCACATTTGTACGTCTTCTTCTTCAGAAGTAATCCCCTTCGAAGGTGAAAGATGAAAGATTGAGAGAGCAAAGCGAGACACACATTGAAAAGGTTTACTTGACGTGGAAATCGCTCGCTCTGCTCCTCAATCCACGCACCACCGTTCTTCAGAAAGATTTTTAGAAATAATTTTAAGATGTATATGTGGCAGGGATGCTGCCGGTGTGAAAAAATGTGAAAAATGTGAAAATTTGCTAATGGTAAAAAAAAAGTGATATATGTGAAAAACTGTGAAAAATACGAGTGTTGGTATGAAAAAAGGCAAACTGCAGAAAAGAAATAAAAACAATCAAATTGTCCGCCCTAATTTTGGGCCAGGAATTACACAAACAAAATTTAGTTGGTTTACGGACGGAGTCGTTTTGAATTCCCTTTCGGTCTCTTAAGTGAATTACAGAAAAATTGCAATGTTTACTGGAAAAGAAAAATTGTTATTAAAGAATTGTGAAACTGGTGTGATATATGAAAACGTATAAAATAAGTGTTATAAAAATGAAAAGTAAGCTTGCGAAAAATGTGAAAAAAATGAAAAGAAGGTATGTGAAAAGTGTGAAAATATTGAAAAGCGGGTATGTGAAAAATGTGAAAAAAAAGAAAAAGTGGAAATGTGAAAAAAGTGAAAAAAGCTGATACTCCCAGCAGCACCCCTGATGTGGTGTGTTGCAAACTACGTCGTCCTTTTAGGTTATTTTTTCCGTGCATCCTTCTCCAGATCATTTCGCTTCGCTCGAGGAGGTTTTCATGAACAAACTATGACGTCATGAACAAACATCAAGAACGTTTAAAAAAAAATTTGACGTTAGTTTTTCAGGGTTTTTCACGTATTTGAGGGTCATAATATCAAGTTACGGCAATGAAAATATGCCTATACTGAGCCCAATTTAATTATCTTTCGTTTGGTCCTACTCCCATCTTTGTAGGTGATTTGGTTTCAGAGGAGTAGACGTACAAACACACACAAACAAACACACACGCACATCATACGTCCTTAATGATGTAGATGATGTGCGTGCGTGCGTGTGTGTGTGTTTGTACCTCTACTCCTTTGGAACCAAAGCACTTAACAAACATGGGAGTAAGACCAAACGAAAGATAATTAATTGCTCTCAGGATATGCCTATTTTCATCGCTGTAACTTGATATTATGACCCTGAAAAAAGCTAAAAACCCTGAAAAAATAACGTCGAAAGTTTTTTTTTTAAACCCTCATGATGTTTGTTCATGACGTCATAGTTTGTTCATGAAAACCACCTCGAGTGAAGCGAGAATAATTACAATGAGTTTGTGTCGAAATAATCAGCACATGATTTTGTGATGCTCTTGGAATCAAAGAAATTACTAGAAGCATGGATCGACGTGCACGTAGCTCTCGGATGGCCAGAATGTTGGAATGATTTATGGTTATCATTTGTTTATGCAGTGAAGCCTTACGAAAAATGCGTACTGCACTATCTGGCCATTTGCTTGATCGTTTTAGACGTGGAATGTCTGTCAGCAGCATACGAGTTACAGCATGAAAGCTCCTCGAGCGTAGCGAGACGACGCGGAGTGAGCGAGCGACTCCGCTAGTGTCCTTTTAATCTTGTAGGAGATACTAGACTAGAGAAAGAAGTCCACACCAGTAATGAGAGTTGGAAACATGCATATTGAAACGGAAACCCCTGATCAGTGGAGAGTAGGCCGGAGGAGGGTTCGAGGAAATGCCAAGAATACGTCAGAATATATCCCGTGGCTGCTGAAAACGTGTGCGGTAGTTATGTTATACTCGTTGGACTTAGTTAACGGCTTGTGGGTCAGACACCAAGAACAGATGCCAAGATTGGTGCGAAGCAGAGCAAAGGATGTCCTGTGCTGGTGTCTGTCTGTCTGTCTTCACCATAACTTACCAAACTATAAATTCATTCACTTCGAAGTTTTCACATTCTGTTTACACCTACACCTTATTTTTAAGTTAGTAAATTAATAAAATTGAACTAGGGGTTTTGGCCAATTTTTACTTTATTATCAAAATTAAGCATGCTCTTTTTTTTCTCTCTTTATTTTTTACTTTTAAAAAAAAATTGGTTACTTTTTTTTTTCTTTTATTTTTCTTCTTTTTTTCTTCTTATTTTTCTCGTATTTACTCCCTTTTCTACTCTCTATTACCAAAATGAAATTCAGGTTAATTAATCTAAATTAATATACAACTGAAAGAAGTGGAAGACATAAAACAGGCGCCCACGTTAGTTAATCCTATTCACACAAGAAACGCTCACTATTTTCGTGCATCCCACGCGATAGCTTTCTCAAAATTTACGTAGATTTCAGCGACTGTGCCAAACCGCCTGATCCGACGAAAAAAAATGGGAAAAATAATGCGTTTGCAATATTTGCATACGTTTGAACTAATGTTGCACAACTGAGTCATACAGGAAAGCTAACATGAGGCAGCACCAATCACATAATTTCGTAATTGTTCAATTCTTAAGTTTTTAATTGTATGCCTCCTACATATAACGAACTTATTTTTGTTAAAAGACATACCTGTGAGTATGTTTAAGTACTGGTATTTTTATCATAGTTTTGCATGTAGGTTTTATAAGGAACAAACGAAAATTTTGAATAAAGACACTAGATAAAATCCACGGGCGTACATTAATGCAGGTCAAATTATTTTCTAGCCTAATACGTAATATTAAACTTTCAGTTCAGTGTAAATGCATTTATATTTAATTACAAGAATTATACAAGGATGTTTACGTAAAATAAGTACACGTAGCAAGCGGATTTTGGCATTTGCATAGTTTCGTATTTCGTCTGCAGATGGCGGTAACACTTTCACTTCCGCTGTTCCATTTTTGCTCTTTCGGTTATTATTTTCATAAAACCAATAGCGTTAACACCATTGCCTACAAATGGTTTACTGTTCTTGATTCCCAACTTGCAGGGGTCGAAATATTCGGATGCACAGGGGCAAATTGCACTCCAAAATCACACTTTGCACCCCAGAAGGAACTCTTGGAGTGCAAAATTGCACACCGAGTTGAATTTTTCATAACTTCTGAACCGTTCAAGCTACAGACTTGCGGTTTGCGGCATTTTAAACAGCTTGGAGTTAATTTTCCAGTGAAACCATTCCTTCCAAAGAAGTTAAACTCCATTTTTTACTACATTTGGTTTAATTATGGGTATAGCTTTTTCAGTTGAATAGTGAAGTGAAGTTAAGTCAGTTTTAAGCAAAATGTGCAGGAAAACAGTACATATTATTGTGCTGGTGAACGTTAGAATTTGTAAGGGCTATAAAATAGGAGACCATAGTGTATGTTTACATTTGGGTTTTGCACTCCAAAGACGTTTTTGCACTCCAGTAACAATTTTGAAGTGTAAATTTGCACTCAGATCAAAATTTGGAAATTCGACCCCTGCAACTTGTATGCGTGTTTACATGGCGTTAGCACCGTATTTTGTCAAGAATGTGCGTGTTACATGTTTTCCTACGGAAGCTTGTAGGAAATTTCTGAGTAACTAACTCGTGCATAACTTGTGCATGACTAACTCGTGAACATGACTTGAGATCTCTTGCTCAAGTCAAGTACGAGTCGTTGCTGGAAATGTGGAGTCGTACTGGACCAAGTACTGAGTCAACATTCGGAATACGGGCCTTACTTTATGCAGAAACGTCAACTAAATATGTACAAAGCTTGTTAAGGATTCCAGCTAAGTTTTCGTTGTTTGCCAGTAGTTAAACTTAAATTGATTTGCTATATTAAACCACTAACGCCATTAACATGCTACTTAATTATGAGACACGTCTTGATCGGTCATCCCTAAAGGAGAATGCCTCATTCTTAAATCCAGCGTACAACCCGAAGTTTGTGTAGGGATCACACGGACCCCAAACAAAGGTAGCAGCAGCTGCCCAGTGATAAAGAGTCTCAGGCTCGTATTCCGAACGCTGACTTGATACTTGACTTGACCTCGAGAACGTGCTTAAGTACGTGAGGGTATTCTGTGACCTTACTTAACTCGAGCACTGGCTCCAATCCTGAGTAACTTAAAGCCGTACTTGAGAATGGTATTCTGAACGAAAACTCAAGACTTCAATCAGTGCTCAAAGTCAAGTTTCAAGCACGGAATCTCGAGAAAGCTACGGGGCATGCTCAAGTCTCCCCTTAAGAAAGAACTGGCTTCGCTGCTAAACCATTGTGCATTTTGGCAGCCCTACGCATGGCGGGGCAATTGCGGTGACGATTACCAAGTTTTCCGTATGGTGGCATTTCGTCACGTGGTAGTGAACAACAGCTATATCCTCTTTTGGTTGGAGTGCAGAGACCAAAGTAGTATACAAATGTATGCGTTAAGGTATATGCTGATAGCAAACTCGTAGCGAATAAATTCGTATTTGCCATGGTTTAGATTAGATTAGATCATATAGAAGGCCGTGCAAAGCCGAGGCTCATGAAGCATCGACCCCCCCCCCCCCATGAAACCCAAAGCAAATCAGTGCTTCCAAAAGTCACAGCATCAATAAAAGAAAACTTTTTTTAAATATATAATGAGCCATTCGGAAAGCTTTGCGAGTAGCCACGTCTACAGCTAGTTTTTCTCTTTTTTAATTTTATTTCCGTAGTAAACAATAGTGTACATAAACACTATGAAGTCCTGGCTTCTACAAAGTCAGTCTTAGCAATATGAGTAGATATGAGTACATGCATAAAAAGGAAATCTGTGTTAACATAATAGCTCAAGAGTTAAAACGTAAATACAAAATATTATATAAATGATAGATAACTTTTTAAGTTGTCATCACCCAACACTTAACTTTCGTGTTTAGTTCCGTAAGTATTTTTCAGTAGTCCACGTTTCTTTAGTTAGATTTTAAAGACTTCTAATGAATAGTTTAATATTCTAACGTTTGCACCCATAATATTGTTGTTTACCAGTATTGGCTTACTGTAAGCTGCATTTGTGTTATATTGCTTGCTACTAATTCTTTTTCTTCTTCATTAAGGACAAGAAACGCTTTCGCTATATTCGTGCATTCCTCACGATAGCTTTCGCAAAATTTTCGTAGGTTTCAGCGACTGTGCCAAACCGCTACGACGGAAAATAAAGAAGAAAAAAATGCATCTGCAATATTGTCCTACGTTTTAAATGTTGCAGAACTGGGTCGTACAGGAAAGCTAACATGGTGGCAGGCACCAATCACATAATTTCGTAATTGTTAAATTCTTAATTTTTTGTTATTCCTCTTTTTACCTACATATAATGAACTTATTTTAGTTAAAAGGAAGATAGGTGAGTGTGTTTAAGTACCGGAACATTTCTCACAAAGTTTTGCATGTAGGTTTTATAAGTGAAAAGTAAAGTTTTGAATAAAGACATGAGCCTACATTAATGCAGATCAAATTATTATTTTCTAGCCTAAGACGTAATATTTCAACTTTCAGTTAAGTATAAAGGCATTTATATTTAATAACAAGAATTATATAAGGAGGTTCACGAAAAGTAAGCACGCGTAGTAAGCGGATTTTGGCCTTTGCACAGTGTCGTATTTCGTCAGCAGAGGGTAGTAACACTTTCACTTTCGCTGTTACATCCTTGCTCTCGGTCGATTATTATTTTCGTATAAAAAGAATAGCGTTAACACTAATGCCTCCGCAGTGGTTTACTGTACTTAATTCCTAACTTGTATGCGTGTTTACATGCAGTTAGCACCGTATTTTGTCGAGAATGTGCGTGTTATATGTTATAATAAATTATATGAATACACAAATATCACCTCCAAGAATGTTTCTACAACAGTCCACTTAAATTTTCGAGGAAGATAACACCGTTCCTCTTCTTCAGAAGTCCACACCACAGCAGAGAAAGTTCGTTCGATGTGCGCTTACTCCATGTTGCACTTTAAATCTTCCTCGAAAATTTAAGTGGACTGTTGTAGAAACATTCTTGGAGGTGATATTTGTGTATTCATATAATTTATTATGTCTGAATATTATCACTGTCAACGCCGTTTACCGGTTTAGGCGTGTTATATGTTTTCCTACGGAAGCTTATAGGACTTTTCTAAGAAACTTAGGAATGGTATTCTGTAACTCGTGCTCGGCTAAGCTTGACTTGAGAAGTCTTGCTCAAGTAAAGTACGAGTCGTCGTTGGGAATATCAAATCCATACTTGACTTCAATCCATGCTCAGTGAAGTCGTACTTGGGGCCAAGTATTGAGCTAGCGTTCGGAATACGGGACTTAGAATCAATCCGAGTTTCGTTTTATTTTGGCTTTTTACGCATCAACTAAACAGGGAACTTAGAATCAATCTGAGGCTTGTTTTTCTTTTGTTTTCTTTTATGCATTAACCAAACAGGAAGCTCAGAATCAATCTGAGGCTTATTTTTTTTTAAGTATCAACCAAACAGGAAGCGTATAGAATCAATCTGAGGCTCTTTTTTTTATTTTTATTTTTTACGTGTTAACCAAACAGGAAGCTTAGAATTAAGCTGCAAAGTTGGCAGGAATGAGCAACGTTTTTCAACAAGTGTCTTCTGCCTTCTTCAAGCACTTGCAGTACAACTACAGTCACAAAAGTTTTTGAACAGCGTGCTGCTGGACTCAACTGCAGGTTATCGTGATGGTGGCTCCCTCCCTTTTCCATCACTTGTTGATGGTTGGAGGACAGAACAGGTGGGCGAGCGAGTAACAGCACTGCCTTCTGCCCGGGAGGTACGGGTTCAATCCTGGCCTCTTCCACCCTCTGACATTTTTGGGAAGAGAAGGGCCTTGTGGCTCATGTCAAAGATCCTGGGACTTTCCACTTGGATTTCTCCAACTAAATTGTCCCTTTCGCCATCTACTCTTGATCATCATCATCTGTAGGAGAAGACTGGCTATGCGGCCACCATTAGGTGTGGAAGGCAACCTGCACCCTGATTCAAAAAGGAGAGCCACTGGTAGCATCACCGTCACCACCTGTGTGTGAAAATGGAGGAGCGGTCAAATATCGTTCTTTTTGAGATGCCCTGGTGGGCAGGTTCCTGAAGTTTCATCTGGGGAACTCGGTTTTTCTGGAAGTGCTGAATGGTAGACATTCAAGGGTTTGCAGGTGTAGCTCAAACTACGTGTTCGATTTGAGCAGGACTTTCCCATGTGGTTTTGTGTTTGCAGTGCAGATGATGAGCCGCAGTTGCATTTTTCTTTTTTTTTCTAGACATCAGAGAGCACAGTTCCACAGATTAACTTGCTCAGTGAAGAATCCTACATGGTATTGGAGGTTAAGTTGATTAAGTTGTTTGGACTCTTGTTAAATTCTCTGCTACCCCTCAGTGCCTAGTTCGAGTGATGGGAAGGTTTTTAAGTGTGAAGTGCTCCTAACTGGAAAGTTGATAGGTTTGAAACCATTTTATGAAAAACCTCTGCATCTTTCTTGAATGGTATAGAGTACCATGGTCTAGCAAACAGAAGAGCATATTCAATTCAAGCACAAGTTAAAAGAAAAGTTTTGTAAAGGATGAAAGCGATGATGGTCCAACTTAGAATATATGAACGAAACACCAAGTTGCTTCTGAAGGTGTTTCCACTTGACCCCAACCAGCTCATTTGGTGTTTTTGGCCCCGACTTATACCCACGGATAAAACCTACTAGAAAACCAGAGACCAGCTCTCTGACACTTAACCTCGAAATTGTGACCCCCGACATTGTGGTCATTTTCGGAGCTTTAGTTAATTTTTCTCTAGCCATAACATTCTTAGTGCTGACGTTATTCCTCTTTCCCCTACTTCTCCTGCCCCCTCCGGCACACTGACCCTTTCCACACAAGACCACACGGTCGGAGTTGGAGTCTCAAAGTTCGGAGATTGACCAGGACTAGAAGGCTGGGCTGAACCCGGGCCCGAGCAGGTGTGGAAGGGCCTTCCCAAGCTCTTCGTTAGTGTGGAAAGGGATTCACTGCTTTTAACCAGGAAGTCTAACTGCAAAAAACCTGGTTCCGGTTCAGTTCTGGTGATACAAATTGTGGTTCTATTTAACCGGTTTTGAGCTGGTTCAATTTTTTTTTCAATTCACTGATGGCATAACTTTGCGTTTTGTGAAAATGCAAATTTGGTTAGAAAATTTAAACTGTCGACCTAACTAAATTTGAGTTTCAACAGGTGCTTAGTTCGTGTTGCACGAGAATTTTCCGAAAAAGGATATCAGGTGAGGGAGGAAGAGCAGACGAAACAATGTCAAAATGTTTCAAATCGAGCACGTAACAATGCTGCAACAAGGAGCGATTAAAGCTCACACAACAAACTGCTATGATGCTTGGACCCGAGGAAAGTAACTTTGTCAATGTATCCTGTTCAGTTTTTTGATTGAGGCTTTGCAAAGCGAGATTTATAGTGGGCAAAAAGACTGTATCATGGTGGCTTCGCTAATGTTAAATCGGTTGTCATTGTCGTTGACAACCAGGTCGCCCATATTTGGTTTCCCATCGGCATGCTGTAGAACCAATTTCCACTCTTTGTGCTAATAATGTATTGTCAAGTTGTGCTCACGACTGCTGCAGCCCAGCGCTCCCTTCAGAAAGCTAAAGATTTTAAGCTGAATTTATGATCTACACACACAGTCCATCTTTTTTCGCATGTGCTGGCTGCCGTTTGAGGTTTTTTATTATGACATTGGGACAGCTTGGTGAATTATGGCTCTCTTCTGACCTTTGATCTTAATGGAACTCGACTGATTACGTTTCGCATTGTTTCTCTGGAGTCGGAAGCTCGTGTTACGTCTCCGTGATAGTGTTGTTAGATGACTAGCCTGACATTATTCATGTGTGTGGCATTCTTGTGCTTCCTGTTACGGCTGGGCAACCCCCAAGGTGCCTACACTGTGGCTTTCGTCGTGTGGCACATTCGTCGTGTTTGCTCAAATACCTATTGCCAGGATTGTCGCTCCTTCTGCAGTAAAGATGACCCATGGCGTCACATCATGACTTATGCTTCTCTGTTGTGAGAGCGCAGTGGTGATTTCAATCAAAATCATGTGCTCCCTAGTGTTGTTGCTGTTGCAGGCCCTAGCATTGCACCTCTATGAGCCAGCATATGGCCTCCAGTGTACAGAGGGTCCGTGTGTTTGGTGGTATTTGGTGGAACTGAACCTGCTGCTGCTGTTCTGTCTTCCAAGTCTGGTTTTCTCCCAGTGAAGCGTCACAGAGTTAAGAGAAGTCGGTCCAGGTCTGTTCTGTCCCGGAAGAAATTCCAAGCTCTGTCTCCGTTGCTGATTTGGTTCCTGATTCACCCTCCCCTCTCTGTGTCTCAGAGCTGTACATGGTTTATGCTGATGCTGCGGATCTGCCGGTGTGCATCGAAGTTCCCTGTATTGTGAATGCTACTAGTTGCGGTGCTGTGTGTATTAGTGATGCTGTGTGTAGTGGTATCCGGAAAAAACGCCCCCAGGAAAAAACGCCCCCAGGAAAAAACGCCCCTGGGAAAAACCATCCCCAAGTAGGGGAAAATGCCACAGTGGTGGTCATCGTAAATGAGCCTCAGATTTAAGACTGCTCATCTATACGAGCATTAGTTTGCTTCAGATAACTTAATGCTTCAAGAAATTTATAACAAAAAAAGTATCTTTGCATATTTGCCCTCCATTTACAATTAATTTTGGCTACTTTTTTCGTTAACTAAACTTCTTTTGCCGTCAGAAACCTGCAGTGAGATTCAAAATTGTGCTGATTCATCTGTACGAGCATTAGTTTGCTTCAAATGACTTACAGTTCCAAGAATTTTATTTAAATAATATCTTTGCATATTTTCTAAATTCTCCCGTTTACAATTCACATACTTAGCTACTTTTTTCCTTTAACTAGCCTTCTTTCTCCTTCAAAAAGTCCTTGTATCCAGAACACCTTCTCCATTACTTGCGATCTCCCTATTCTCGACTATCTCCGCGTAATCACCTATACTATACAATGTTAATCTCACTAAGTCGTATCAGTTTTAAGTAAATCAATTACAAACGGAGCTACAATTCGCTAGAGGAATCCCTACTGGGGACGTGAAATTGCTCACAATTCAATATAGGTTATAAAGGTTTTTAAGAAAAAAAAAACGGTATATCTTTAAATCAAATCAAATACAAACGGACAGGGTGTCGTAAATGTACTAATTCGTTAGCGGAATCTCTACTCGGGGCGTGGAATTGCTCACAATTTCAATCCTTTTGTAAAGTAAATTTCTTGGAGCCTTGCATCATCTGAAGCGAACTATTGCTTGTATAGTTGAACCAGCTCAATTTTGAACCTTACTACTTAAGGAAGTGTAGTTAAGGAATCGCGTGAACCTGGCAATGTGAACCAAAAACCATTTACTTAAGGGCTTTTTTAGCTGGGGACATTTTTTCCTAGGGACATTTTTTTCCTGGGGGCGTTTTTACCTGGGGGCTTTTTTTTCCGGGGGCGTTTTTTTCTAGAACCGATATTCTTGGCTTGCAGGAGGTGCAGATGCCCCTAGGTGTTAATGTCTTTATTCCAGAGTGTAACTGTCTGTGTAGTAATTCGCTGCCGAATGTTAGAATTCTAGTGAATTGGAAGGCGCCTCACTCTTTCCTCAATCTTCCTGTGTGATAGAGCATTGATGCCTGTGTGGCGAGTGTTTGGTCCGATACCTTTTGGTTCACATTGGTGTTTCTTCATGCAGTTGGTATTTTTCTGTTGAGGAATGGCTCTTCTGGGTTGCATTACTCCCTCTCTCCCTGGTTCTTTGGAGATTTCAATGCCCATCATTGATTGTGGGGTAGTAGTCAGTGTAACACTCAAGGGCGCCCGCGGAAAGGCAAAGAGGGGTGGGCTCGAAAACTCAGAAACGGCAGAAATGATCATAAGGGGAAAAAGGTCAATCAACGACACGAAATCACGTGATACATGCACTTCATAGAAGTCTCTATTTCATCCCACGCCATGTGGAAAGGAAAGCTTATATTTTAACATTTTACGCTCTTAGCATTTTTTACAAAATTTTTTCATGCGTGTAAAAATGGCAACCAATCTCTTGGGGGGTGGCCTTAAATCTCATTCTCAATAGCCCCAATGTTGGGGCGCCCGTGGTGACACCCGAGACCGTCTGCTAGTATCTACTTTAGAAGAGTTAGATCTGGGTTTGGTGCATGATGGGTCCCCAATGTTTATTCGGTGGAGCGTTTCAGGAGTCAGTTGTGGATCAGTTTGGTTTTAGTGTTTGTGACGATTTCCGCGGCAGTGATCATTTACCTATCTTACTCTCTCCTTCCTGGTCATGTCTTGTACTCAAGAAGTCTTTGTGCTGCCCTGTTGTTGAGCATGGGACCTTCAGTCCGTGGATAGAACACTAATGTACCCGGTGTGGTAGTTGTATCAGGAGGCGGCTGTAGGATGTGCAGCTTATGTGGTAGGTAGCTGCTTGCACGATTGCGATTTTAAAATATTGCACAATGAGTGGATAAGGTTTTTCCTTCTGAGATCCACTGGCGTTATGTTTCCTGGGATTTCAAATGAGTCTTGATTTAGCTTGAGAAATTAGACGGCATCTTTTGGTTCTTGTTTGTGTTAATGAATTGGCTCTGGTGTTACTGGTCTGTTGTTTTGGGTTTAGTGCGTCCGCAGGGTGCTAAGCCTCAGTTCACCTGGATCTTCGATGCCTCGAGGACCCATATTCTTCGTAAGAAGGATATGGCTAACTCTTACAATGTTCAGTTTTCTGAAGTCTTTCATTTACCTTCTGGCCCCATTCTGAGAGTATGTGAGCATGATTAGCATGATAGGACCACCTTGTGAATTTTCTTCCGCTAACTCCTTGTGTTGTTCAGGTGGAGATGTTGGTATTGATACGTGTCTTGTATAGTTCTCTGAAGTCACTTTGCCGGCTGCGTAACATGACATACTTGCTTTTTACGATATTTATTTGATGGAGATGTAGTGCCTCCCTCCTGGCTCTTTAGTATTCTTTCCCCTATAGGGAAACTAGGGAAATGTCGTTCCTTGTTAGTTATCATCCTATTGCCTGCTTTCCTCGTGTGCAGAAGACTTATCAGCATTTCTGCGCTGGCTTGTATGGGCAGTAGGTCACTCTTGTGGCTTGTCGGACTTGCAGTTGGACATCGTGATAATCGTGGTTCACAGGATGCCATCTTGTTTTTGAAGTCTGGCATTCGTTAGGTGTGCGCCCATGGCAATATTGAACTTGCTGTCTTCCTAGATATCCGGGCTGCCTACGACACTCTCATGACTGAGTGGGTGCATTACTCGCACTGGTCTATAGGAGTTGTCAGAGAGCTCTCGGAAGCGATTCTTGCCCTTCTAAGGAAGCAATCTTTTGTCACTCGTATTAAGGGCTTCTTGTCTGAATATTCTAGTAACAGATCGGGGCCTACCACAAGGCAGCTGCCTTAGTCCGCAATGATATCTTAGTTGAACTTGGGTAGCATACGACATAGCTGTCTGATTGGTAGGGGTGGGTATAGTGACTCACCGCTGTTACGCAGCAGGTTATTCGGCTAGCTGGAGACCCATTTGAGAGCCGTGGTCTTTCCCTGTCTCCGGACAAGACCGAGGCAATTTTTTTTTGCATGTGGTTTCCCGGTAACCACCTCTTTTGTTGTGGGGTTCTATTGAACTCTCAGCTAATTTAGTCGGCTGATGATGTGGTTGTGAAGAGGTCGGTCACTGACAGTATTGAGGACCTCACTGTCTCCTTACTTCAAGCATTCTGTTGTTTCTTCCTTTTATCGTGCATAGTGCGTAAATATCACCTGGTGTGGATTTCATCTCCCTTTATTGACCTGGTCGCATCGAGCTACTGATGGTCTGCTGGTGTGCGTTAATGAATGTTTTCGTGTTACACTGGTTGTGTTCCATCTACCCCAGATCTCTGCTCTTCTTGTTGAAGCTGGAGAATTTCCTGTCGCCTTCACGCTGCCGAGCTTCTTGTGAACCTCGATCTTCATAGCTTGAGTAGAGGTGCAGGTGATTGTTGGCAAGGGCCTTTTTTGCTCTTTAGTAAATCTGTTAATCAGCAAATTCGTTGTTAAGAACGATAATGACATTGTTTTGGTTTTTGCTTAAATCTACTGGTTTTAAACCATAGGGTTTTGCAGTCTATAATTTTGACACCCAACGGCCTCAGAATTGGCTGGGCGACATGTACAACCACTTTTGATAAACAGACTAAAAAACGAATAATACCATGTTGAAATGTGTTACGTGGGCTTTTCTGGCTTTACGGAGCTTAAATGTTTGTTCTTTTCAGGAAGCCTTACACCCTGTTCACTCTTTTTTAAAAAATAATTTAACTATTTACTGCATGTCCCATTGTTTAGTTCAATTGTGAGATTAGAACCAACATAGTCGGGGATGCTAAACCCTCAGCTGTACTTGCTCGTTTTGCTTTGGGTCTCTGGACCCTCCCAAGCTTGTATTGCACCTTGGGACCGAGTTTTTTTCTGTTTAGCAACCGTTCCCGTAAGTATCACTAGGCAGGAAAGGGTTAATCTGGTATAAAAGAAGTAAGAACCTTAAAGTTCAAGGGACAGTTCATCCAATAGAAGCAGGTAATATATGCGGAATGTGTAATAATTATTTGATCTGAACTTGGAACCATAAACAGATGCACATCGTGGAGTGGTAAAATTATTACTTGATTAAGTTATTCAGTTATACAGAGTTAACAATGGTTTACGAGGCATTCACGATTGGAACATCAGTCGTCCACTTAAAGTAGCTGATAGCGAAACGAATAATAGTTATAGCAACGTTTGCGTGTGTTGAGTGAATGTCACACAACAGAGTCACACAGGAAAGGCACCTTTAACCAGCAAAGCAAGCAATTTTAATGAAGCTGACAGTTATCACTTTACTATAAAAAACTATAAGAATTCACCCCGAAGTAGTAACTAGTTAAAATTTGTTGGAATCATTTGGCATGATCTAAATAACTAAGTAATTCTTATTTATTGATTTACGCTACTAGAGCCTACTGACCTTACGTCACGTGCTCAATCTGACTGAATCTAAAAACAACTAAACATACCCATTCAAGTGCACCCTACCACAACTGAACACCGACTCTTACTCTACAAGTCTTCAGTTGGTCATTTTAAAGTCTCTACTCAAGATCTTATTCATTTGGGAAGTAACTGAGTTTAGGTGCCATTGTTGCAGCAGTTACAGTTTGCCATTGTTAGCATTTGCTAAGTCGTCGTGCCTACCCGTCGTTGCCCGACCTTACAATGTAGACTAGCTGGAAGGTTGGTGTTAGATGCACCTTTTGCAACATTGATACGGTTTGTTTGCTCATGTGTATGCCCATGTTTCACAGACCCGAAATTTGTTCAATCAAATTTTTGTGCACACTGGCTAAGAAAGGCTGATTTACGTTTGCTTAGCTCACTCACGGCGCATGCTCCTTCAGTCGCTCCTCCTTTGGTTAGCGCAAATGTGTACAGTGAAGCTGGAATAAATAAAAAAAAAAAACTGGATGATGATTTCCTCACTGGAATGTAATTTTTGTGTGTACTTTTTTCCCCACATACTGTCTAACATAGGGGGCGAATGGCGTGTTTCGCATCGTGTGGCCTGATCAAAGAATAAGAAGAAGGACTTTTTTTTTTAGTCATTTTTCTTCTTTGAGCAAAATAAAAATTACTTATTTCGTATCTTTCAACTGTCTTAACTAAGAACCCATTTTCGCAGCTTGGACAAAATTCTAACTCTCTACCTTTAGATTAATGTAGGTTGTGTCGCAAGTTTGAAATACTACAAGTTTTGCAAATCGTTTACTGAGTCTTTAGCATGAAATTAGTTGTATCTGCGATTGCTTCTGCCAGTCGTTTTTGCATATCTTCAATAAATTGGTTTTTAATACTAACAATAGCGGTTGCTTCTTCATGTCACAGTAACTTTTGCTGTTTTACCTGAAGCATTGTTTTGTCTGTTAAAGCATCGTCTCGTGATTGTTTGGTTTACATTGTCGTCACCGCTGGCCGAGTCCTCGCGGTATCTAAGTCGACGTTCTTTGCTGAAGCACGGATTCGTTCACAATCAACAATTTACGAAGGCTCGCAAATAGACTGTTCGGTATTGCAGAAACCAAACCAATGTGAGTGACATGTTTAAGCACGAGCTTTCGATTGTTGAGATAAAATGTCCTGCTACAATACATGTATGCTCAGCTTGTCACACCGCCCGTTAACGAAGCCATGACAACAAAATCGTTAATACAGACGTTGAAAGTCAGATAATGGTTTAAAGTGAATAAGGATTTAAATCAAATAACGATTAACGAAATAATTATTATTACAAACAAAAACGTCAAGTGTGCCGTAAAAAATGGGGTTATATGATTGAATTTTAACTTGTTTAAATGAACACGGATAAAAATTGATGTTTTTTAATTGAAAAAATAAAATGTACAATTGAGAAAATTCCATCTGTTTAGGTGCTGTTTGTGCTTTATTGTTTTAAATATAAGGTTGGTAAAGCACAACAGCACCTAAACTGATGGAATTTTCTCAATTGTACATTTTATTATTTCAATTAAAAATCATCAATTTTTATCCGTGTTCATTTTAACAAGTGAAAATTCAATCATGTAACCCCCTTTTTTACAGCACACTTGACGTTTTTGTTTGTAATCCGTGTACCTTTTTTACAGCTTTGGCGTCGCACTACAAAGCTTTATGCACGCAGTCGATTGTTGCTGGCCACTTTGGAACAATTCAACTCGGCTCTGAAAGCCTGCATCTGCGAAATTAATACGGCATTCTATCGTTTCTAGCTGCCAATTGCGAGTGCCTCGAAATTAACAACGTAGCTTAGTTTGGTTTAAATCTATATCTTTTAGCTGAAACACTGATTCTTTCATTTCGTCTTCAACGATTGATTTTTTAGCAGACATAACACGTGCACGAAGATTGGATATGGAGTTTGCTGAGTGGCATTGTTCCCTAATTACAATGGTTAAAACAATGTAAAACAATCAAAATGATCGTTCAGGGACCTGTAACTCCGGAATGGCTCGACCAATCGAAAAAGTGGTCTCTGGGAGGATGAAGCCCTGGGAAATTTCTGGCTTAGACGATGTTTCAGATTTTAGGTAGGTGCAGTAGTTTTTTCTGAAACCGTGTTACACAAGAACAAGAACAACCACAACAACCACCACCACAACAAGTGAACAGTTTTCAAATTTACGTGTGGCTCTGTACTTTTACTCTTGCACGGAAATACATAAAAGTTGGTATAAATATACCTTCTATACCTATCTACTACCTGGCCTAGTTTCGTCGAAATATATTGAATAGGAACGGAGAAATTAATAGTTTTAGTTATGCTGGAAAGAGTACTTCAATCATATATATACACGGCAATGATCCACTGAATTGTGAAGTTCTTAGCTAATATTGTGTGAACTAGAATTGCCAGCCCAACCCAGCTAAGCTGGCTGTTTCAGAAAAATAAAGCAATATGACCTTGAGGTGGTCTTTGATGCACAGTTTGCAACATAGAGATGGTTTGCTGTCTCAGTGTTTGTCCCCAAAGGCATTATCTAATCTGTGTATTTTTGTGTGCACTGGCTAATAAACGTTGATCTTAGTTTGCTTTCTCACTCAATTCGCATCATGTTCAAACATCTTTTAAACAATTTTTTTCAGCTTTGTCCCATCTGTGTATTTTAGCGCGTTTTTAATATTTAACCGAGTTTCACTAATCGTTAATTTTAATCGTCCAGCGGTTTATGCCTCTTTTAAACAATTATTTTTCGCTGGCTAATAAACTCATTTTCGTTCGCTTCGCTCACTCAATCCGCGAACTCAATCATGTTTTAAACCATCATTTTTCACTGGCTACGCTGAAGGCGTGTATCCCGTTTGGGCACTCTTATATTGAACCAATCCTTAATTTTAATAATTGTCGTTTATGCATCGTATAAACAATTGTACACAATAATAACAATAATAATGTTATTTCTGTGATTGTGTCTAAATTAAGATACATTGTTTACAGAGGTTTTACTGTTTCCGCCACTTGCGAGTGCAGCAATGATAATCCCTGGTGCAGCACAAGTTTAAATTGATTCTTAAAGCTACTAGCTGGTTTTTACTTGTTGGTACACGGGCGCTTTTCTTGATCGTGGCTTAAAAGGTTTAGCAATTCTATGGTTGTAGCTAAATCGTGGTTTAAAAATATATGCTGGATAGACACACGGTTAGGGATCGGAGAAAAGATAAAACTAAAAACATCTTTATCTTGTATCATGATTGTATAGATTGTAGTGGGTTTGGTTCTATAGCACCGTCTATATGGATACGTTGGTGGCTAAAATTTTAGTTCACAAATGGAGTCTGTCTGGAGGGTGCTTCCAATTGTGCACTCGACTTCTTTCGCCCTCCGTGGCTTACAGTGGTATGGGACCGATCACAATATGATGTTACACAAGAGGGTGGATTCATGGATTGTCAGTTTTAAGCAAGGGGTAGGCAGGATAAGTAAATTTTGGAAGTCGCACATATATGGAATAACTTATCGAAATGACGGGATAAAGAGTAAAACATGATCTGCAATTAGATAAACTGACTAATTTCATGAGTTTAACGAAAAAAAATCTGGTACCGATTTTTTTCGAATTGTTACAGTCTTTATCGATAACTAAGATGGAGGGGGTTCCATATTTGTGACATCATTTTCTGAGGTAGGGAAGGGGTGGTTGGAAAGGTTGCGACACAGTGTGACGGGGAAGGGAGACAACAATTGGTAAAATTTGCATGACGTCATTTGCGTATGGCCTCCATTACTTAGTTTACAAAAAATGACCGTGATGCCATCTAGTAGGCTGTAAATACACTACTGAACTGACCCTTAACGGAAACTGCAAATTACGAAAGACAACAACTCATCCCAATCTATACACTCATGGTTAAGCTTAAAAATAAGCTTAAAAATTAAGTCTGAAGGGAAGTCTACCGTTTGTAACTCACTTTGTCAATAAGGTGGGATGCAATAGGAAGCTACAGGGCCTGCTCCAGGTCACTTCATTTAATATAGCCAGAATCATATTTCACCAAATCATTGCTAGGAGACATTCATTGCCAGCCTGGCAAGAACTGGCCTGGAGACCTACAACTTGTATCCCGTTTATTTTGTGTTGATGAACTGAAACTGCTTCCTCACTTTAAAGTCATTTCAGCACTGTTGCTTGAAAGTAGACATGTTCTTGGATTAATTACAGCAACCTCTATTCTAGTTTATTTTGAGTCAATTAAGTGAAACTACTTCCTCACTTTAAAGTCGTTTCAGCACTGTTGCTTGAA
>JAHWFP010121125.1:93258-146590 GCA_023313725.1 Lithobius niger
ACCGCCGTATGCCACGTGCCCTGTAAAGGAATACAACAGAACAAAACAACCAAATCAACCAGAGCAAGCACAGAGAAGCAGAAAACTGACAGGCCTACACCAGGTTGCATCAGGTTGCAACTGATATAAAACCATTCACTGAGCAAAAAACGGCTTCACCGTTTAGAAAAAACATTAGAGCTCGTATCCCCATACTCACAGCCGTGAAGGTGCACGGATAAAAACGGATTAGAAGTCACTCGAACGCAACGAACTATAATTTGAACTCCAATACCAGGGAACAAGGACTGTTTTTGATCAATGGTTACGTCAGAAAGAAAGCCCAGTTTATGATTAAAAAGTTTAATGTTTCGGTGTTTAGGCATGCACGCATAATTTGTGTATTATACAGACCTTTTTAAAAAAAATTTTCTGTGTTTGTTGTTTCATATTAAATCTGTTTCGTGTGAGTGGGTATATGTGTATTTTAAGTGCATTTATAATTTGTGAAACAAGCAGACTCCTAGTTTAGGCATTTTTTTTGCCTGTGTTTGTGTTTGAAGGTCGTTTGAAGTGGTATTTCTAGTTCGTTTTGAGTAATTACGTATTCATTTTGTGTATGCATTTTTATCTTTCAATTTTGTAGCGTTTTGCTGTTTATGGCGTTATTTTGTGTGTGTTTGTGGGTTTACGTTTTGCGAATTGTAGTTCAAATTATAGTTCGTTGCATTCAAGTGAACTCTAATCCGTTTTTATTCGTTGCATCCGACGCTTTCCGATCTGCTGTGCCTGAAGAAGGAATGTGACACCTTTGAGCGGCTGTGTGCGGTTCCCAAGTACACGAGGGCAGCAAAAGGACTGATTTAGGTCATGCACTGCATACATTCCCACCTCCTATACCCAGGCGGACTAGGGTTAGGTCGGGGATATCGTTTTGGAACAAGTAGCACCACCCGACGAAGTTGTGATGCATCACAGTCAGCAGAAGTGCAACTGCGCAATGATTTATATCAGCAGGGTGCATGGATGTGTTTTGATTTGGAGCTGACAGTGGAGGCAGCAGTTCAGTGCAGGAATAGACGCGGCGGTGATGTTGTGATACACTAGTGGTGGTGCAGTGCAATATAGTGTCGGTGATGTGGTGTGGTGTCCGGTGCACAAGATAAAAGTGTTCCTCTGAGTGGCTAATTTGTAGCAGTTGTGCTCCAGTGTGCTGGTGGGCTTCACGATAACAAAACATTTAGTTTTAGTCTTAGCTTTAGTTTTAGCATTCTTGTTTCCTGTTTCTTGTTTGCAGTTTCCTGGTGTTTTGCTCATTTATTGCTGAAGAGCGTATGACTTGGGGTCATGGCTCTAGTAGTAATAAATTGAAATTGAAGTTCAATAGTCAGACTTAATTTTAAGAAAGTCATTGTTCAATTCCAGTATTGTTCTATGGCGGCCACTGCCAGCGTCGGCTGATCGTTCCCCTTCAGCCTTCCCAAAACTTTCGATTTTCGGTGTCAGATGATCACAGGGGCAGTGATCACTTCCCTGTGATCCTGCGCCCTCTAGGTCGGCCTGAGCCACCGAGGTAACAGAGTCGGCAGCATCTGCGTGCCTCTAACGCTGTATTGAGTGATTGGGTCACATCCAATGAAGTAGGTGTGTCTAGGTTGCAGAAGAAGGCATCTGTTTTGTCGAGAACCCAGCCGGTTTGGTGGACTAAACTCTGCTCTTGTTCTGTTCGTGATAGATGGCAAGGATATCATCGTTGGAAGCGTCATCTCTGTGATTACACCTAGTTTGTGTATCAAGGTGTATCCAGGGAGGCTACATACTTGATCCGGAAAGAGCATGAGTTGTATCCTGACAGGGTATGTGGCAGCATCAGCTCTGCAGGGTCTTTGGGCAATGTCTGGTGGATCCTGAATCAGGGCTTCACCAGGGTTTCTCAATTGTAAGTGTACGATCCACGAGGTGGGCCAAACACTGTTCTGAGGGGAGAGACCATGACAGTTGTCTTTTGCAGGCGATTTGCGAACGTTTATGCTCTGCCGGTGGGCTGTGCTACACCTCCCCCAGTGTGCAGTTTGATTGGCAGGGCTGCGGTAGATCTTCCTTGGATGTGTCTAAATTTTTTTCTACACTCACCAATTGTAAGGGCAACAGTGCTCCGTGTATTGATGCTGTCTTCTACAAAAGTCTGTGAGAACTTACAAGGCATGCTACTAGCGAGAGTGTTGCCCTCTTGCAGTCCATGTACAGCAGTGGTTCAGTTCCTGAATCATGGCTATACAGTATTATTGCCCCAGTTCACAAACCGAAGAAGGTGCGGTCTGATGTGTCCAATTATCATCCCATCTCACTTCTGTCCTATTTAAGAAAGGTCTATGAGCGGATGCTTATCAGGAGACTTCGAGTGGCATTTGGAATATTATGTCTGGCTCGCTCCGACCCAGTTTGGCTATCGGGTGGGGAAATATGCGCAGAATGCTGTCATGTTCTTACTGTCAGTGATTTATGAAACGTGGGTCCATGGTCACACTGTTGTGGCAGTGTTTTTGGACATTAGGGCAGCATAGGACACTGTTGGTGTGGACTGGGTCCGTCATAGCCTGGTGAGTTTGGGAGTGAGCAAAGGCCTAGTGGATGCTGTTTGTGCCCTCCTGGGTGTGCGCAAATTTGTGACGAGAGTTAGTGGCTTCTGGTCTGCGGAAGCAAGTTCTGACTGAGGGCTCCCGCAAGGGAGCTGCCTCAGTTCTTTGCTGTTTGCTGTTGCCATTAATGATGTCCTGCTGGAGATTGGTGAGTCGAATAATATTGTATGTTATGCCTTCTTCTGCTGTGGTTCGCTGGTAGCGACCCTGAAACTTGTTGCTTGTGTGCTCAGGCAACTGTTGCGCACGTCTCGGCCTTCCTTAGTGAAAGGCGTCTGTTATTGGTACCATCCAAGACAGAGCTTGTCATCTTCAGTAGGTCGCGGGCCCGGCACCTGGCGCCTTTGACCATCACAGTTGATAGCATGGTGGTTACGCAAACTTCGTGTGTCAAGTATCTAGGTGTGTTTCTGGATGAGCGGTTAGAGTGGGATCGACACACTGACAGTCTTAAAGACAAGGTCTGGTCATGGACGTCGGTCCTCAAAAGGCTAGGATTGATGGCATGAAGCACGGTCCTCTTATGGCAGTGTACAGGACATTCATTAGGTCTGCACTGGATTATCACCTCCTGTTCCTGTGCCAAGTGCAGACACATCCGGTCGTTATAAGTTGTAGTGAATGACTGTCTTCGGATAGTCTCTGGGTGCCAGGTCTCAACTCCCATGTTTGCTGCCTGGGTAGAGTGCAGTGAAACCCCACTACACCATCGTGCAGCTGAGCTCCTGTGCACTTTATGTATCCGCAATGCTAGCAGAGGTGGCAACGACCCTGTTGGCCGTGTGGTGAGGGATGATTCCAGCATCCTTCCTGCGCTGCTCGGCACTCTTGGGCCCCCTAGTTGTGGGGCAGCTTTGCTGCAGAGAGTCTCGCGCATTACCCCGTTGCATGTTGCACGTGCTACTGCCTTCTGCCCATGGGCTTGGTGCCCAAGGCTGTTGGTAATCTTCATGGGTTCTCCAACGGGATGTGATGTATTCTGTGATGCCTCGTTTTATCGAGGTAGCGCCTCTGGGGGAATTGGTATTGTTGTACTAGCTCCGAAGGTGTTTTTGAGCCGTCGACTAGGAGCTGTGTCCTGTAGCACTATATGCGAGCTGTGTGCCATTTCTGTCGCATTAGATATTGCATTAGATCTGGAGCTTCCAACTTTCACTACCTTCTCTGATTCGCGGTCTGCGGTTGGTCTTCTGCGTTGTGCAGTGGTTTTGTTGGATATGTGTGATCCTCTGGTCAATGAGATCTGCAGGAAGTTGTGGGCCGCTACTTGTCATGGACTTATCTGCCTGGTCTGGGTGAAGGGACATGCTGGAGTTAATGGGAATGTGCAAGCAAATGGTGTGGCCAGGACAGTTTTTGGGTCCTGTGCTCAGGTCATCTCTCCAGTAGCATTCCCCAGGTCCAGGCGTTCAGGTCTTTGTGCTTGGTTCCATAAAGAGTGGAAGTCCGCCGCCACAGGTCGTACCTTGTTTGTCGTTCTGCCTTGTTGCAGTATGACGTCACCGTTGGATGATCTTCTCACCTCGATGTGGAGAGTGCTATCCAGGTAACGGGCTGGACATTCGCTGCTGCGGTCCCATCAATTCAGGCTTGGCTGGTCTCCATCCCCAGAGTGTCACCACTGCAGTGTTGTTCACACTCCTGAGCACCTCCTTCTGGTCTGCAGAGCTCTGCAACCCCACAGAGCGGGTATTTCCCGGTATGTTAGGGCTGATCCAACTGTACGCGGCCTCCTCTCCTTTGGGATAGGTAGGGATTCAGCTCGACAATTGCGCGCAGTATCGCCTCTTGTTAGGGCGACTGGCGTTACAGTGTAATCTCTTCATCTCCTCCACACCACTCTGCTCCATCCTCCTTCCGGGGCAAGTCTTGACTGATTTGCAGGGCTGCAGGGAAATCAAAGGTGTAAGATGTAAGCTGTGTAAGTTCGTGTTTGATTGTTGGTGCTTTTTGTTCAAGAGATTTATTGTATTATGACTGTAATAGTAGCGAGGGGAGCATAACTGTAGATCCAGGGTCCTTGAAATAAATTCAAATTCAAATTTACTGCGAGATCGACACGAGTTACATTTGAAAGTGGCCATGTTGTCTCCACCATAGGTCTCCTCGTTCTGCCTCAACTGAACTGCGTTGTGCCGCCAGGTGGCGCACGAGTGTGTTGGCGTTAAAGAAAGGCCAGCTGGGTGGGAGGTGGTGAGCTGGGGGCAGCTTGCCACTCTCACACCACTAATTTTGATACTTTCCACAGTAACCAGAGCTGAGCGTATTTCACGATGGTGAGAGTAAATATCTATATGGCAAAACAGCTTGAAAATTGTTGAAAATGGGCAGTATTTGTGCCCTGACAGGCAATAGTAAGTTGTATTTGAAGCAAGTGCATAAACTGTTTCAATGTGAAAAAGTTGCTGAAGATCGTCGATTTCAGCTGACTACTATATACTGACAACTGGCTACTGACGTAATTCCGCTCGTATAAAATAATTTATGCTACAGATACGAATGAAATTAGGTATTCAAGACACTTTTATGGTGTGCCTTTTATGGTTTGAAGTTGGGTAAAAAGGATTGCAAAAATGTGTAATGCTATTTTTCTGTATGTTGGGAAAATGCCATCTGTGATCAAAATAATCATCACTCTTTATTTATTTATTTGGTTCTTACCAGAGCTAAAGCCGTTATGCTATGCGCTCTTTCTTGCTATTACTCTTTATCATGTATATATATGATTGAAGTCCTCTCTCCAGCAAAACTAAACTATTAATTTCTCCGTTTCTATTCAATATATTTTGACCAAACTTGGCCAGATAGTAGATATCCACTTTTCCAAAGTTTACACCAACTTTTATGCAATTCAGTGCAAGAGTAAACGTAAGAAGCCATACGTAAATTTGAAAACTGTTCACTTGTTGTTGTTGTTCTTGGCTGACACGGTTTCAGAAAAAACTACTGCACCTACCTAAAATCTGAAACATGATCTGAGCCAGAAATTTCCCTGGGCTTCAACCTTACAGAGACCACTTTTTCAATTGGTCGATCCATTCCGGAGTTACGGGACCCTAAACGATCATTTTGATTGTTTTACATTGTTTTAACCATTGTATTTAGGGAACAATACTACTCAGCAAACTCCAGATTCATTCTTCGTGCATGCAACAATCGACTGCATGCATAAACCTTTATAGCGCGACACCATAGCCGTAAAAAAGGTACACGGATTATAAACAAAAACGTCAAGTGTGCCGTAAAAAAAGGGGGTTATATGATTGAAGTTTCATTTTACTTGTTAAAATGTACACGGATAAAAATTTGTGATTTCTAATTGAAATAATCAAATGTACAATTCAGAAAATTGCATCTGTTTAAGTGCTGTTGTGCTTTACCAATCATATACGTTACCTTGGGTAGATCTACCCATGACGTTACGTAAAGCACAACAGCACTTAAACAGATACAATTTTCTGAATTGTACATTTTATTATTTCAATTAGAAATCATCAATTTTTATCCGTGTACCTTTTAACAAGTAAAATGAAACTATTAATTAACGTGTAACAATGCAAATTGACTACCACAAATAATCGGCAACACGAACATGGGTGCACTGTTAAAATGGTTAAAATGGGTGCACTGGATAAAATGGGTGCACTGTTTAGTCTGTTAGTTGTTAGTGAAGTTAGGAAACCCTTGGACCATTTGAGTTTAGTTAGGAAATTAGTATTTAGGTTCGGGCTGTAACTCAAAATAAATTATGCGAATATGCACTACTTATTGTTGATGGTTTTATTGTGTCACCATAAGCAAAATACTGCTAATCTCAGTATTTTAGCGTTGTTGTGGGCATACGGCTTCGGGCCAAGAATCCATAATAAATCAAATCAAATCAGCTAACGCTTCAATTTATATGATTGAAGTCTTCACTCCAGCAAAACTAATAAAATTTAATACCTCCATTCCTATTGGACAGATAGTAGATAACTGGGCACTGGAAAAAATAAGATGCCACCAAAAAAAACCTACAAAGGTGATATCAGAAAGGGTTGTGGCAATGGTCAAGTTTTTTACTTAACCTTTGATCGAATAAGTCAGTGGGATTAGCTTGGCATATGTAGCAACTTGGTGGCAGCCATTTTTGCTCTGATATCACTACTTTGATTGGCTGAAACTTGGTGGGTTCTTTCACCCTCGTGGGTTTTGTTTCAGATTGTCTTTTCTGAAATGATAAGGTAGCATAATTGTAAAGCAGAGTTTGTGTTTTGAACACTACAAATGATAAAAGCCCACGCTGAACATATTTTGTTATTTACTGTTGTTGATATTTATTTACAGAAACTCGGAAATGGATCAAGAAATTAATTCACTACAGATGAAACAACTTCTTCTTTTAACACGAAAGTTAAACGATCTAAGATGTGAAGAAGTTCTGACTGACGTTGTACTGATTTGCGAACAGCAGAAATTTCAAGCCAACAAGGTTGTACTTGCATCCAGCAGTTCCTTCTTTGCAGATTTATTTCAAGGAAATCTTACTGATGTTGTAGAAAATGATTGTCTTAGACTACAGAATACTCCGCCAAATGTGATGAAGATTGTACTTGATTTCATTTACACTGGTGTTCTTAATATTGATAGCAGAGATGCCGAAGCACTGACAGAACTTTGTAAAGTTGCTTGTGATCTTCAGCTAGACCTGTTGGTTGAATATTGCTTTAATTTAGTTGTAGAGTTACCACCTTCTCAAACTCTTATGTTAGAATTTCGTAAAATGATAAACAACCTGAGAAATTTAGAATTGAAGGAGCAGATAAGGAGATATTTAAACCACAATTGTTCTAAATTTTATGAATTGCCCGATTTCTTGGAATTATCAGTTGAAGGAATCATTGAAAATCTGTCTAATCTGGATCTTGGCGAAGATTCGTCTGATGAAATACTTCTGGCTGTTATAAAATGGATTGATCATGACATAGCGAACAGGAATCAGCATGCTTTGACCCTTTTGCAATACATAGATCAAAATGATTTGACAGATGAAATTTTAGTTGAGGTCCAAGAGATGAAAATATTTGGAACATGCATTGACGTTATGAGATATGTTTTAGGGGTTATTACGTCACGCTTTCAAAAGCAAAAGATAAATTCTCTGCGTAGCAGTTGCAGTTCACTAATTTCTGCAACATCCGATAAACACATAACTGAGACACACTATCTTTCAGGTGCACGTTCGAAACCCAGCCTTTACACAGCCCATCCCTTTGAAATGTCTACGCTGTTTCAAAAGTTAGATACTCGTGATTCAAACATACGAGCCAAAGCTCCTGGTGTGTTGGAACTGGCAGAAGATGGTGAGCAACAGACCGCACAAGAGAGTTCTTGCAAGTCTGTAGTACCAGTTAATTCTAAGACAAAACAAGGCATTAGTAGTTCAGGAAAGCACCTTCAACTTCAAGAAAAAACATTAGGTACATCGGTTCACGTCGAAAACAAGAAAGAATGTTCTATTCCAATTTTTTCGGAACAATCAACTGTGTCTGATGCGCTCCCTGTGAGGAGGACTCGTATTACATTACTTACTGAAAGTGAAGCAATCAACAACCATACTGCTGAGTGTAATGGAGAACTACCCCCCATATTTAATGAGGGTGTGAGGCCCAAGGAGACATCTGCTGGACCAAAACGTACTATTGCTGATTTAAACATGCTTATGTTCGGCAATAAGCAAACAGAAATTCCACAGCAGCCTAATACTCAAAGAAAAACTTGCAGTAATATGCACACAGATTCAAATAGCAAATTTGACGGAAATCATAACCACAGTTCCATTGAGGCAACACTGCCACCAGAGTCGTCCTGTAATCCTTTATCGAAGGGTAATACAACAGTAAAGAACATTTCAGCTAAAACTAGTCGTGCTGTTGCAGATTTAAGTTTGCTTACTGTGTGTAGAAAACAGCAGCCTAAAGTAAAAGGAATACCCAGCAGTGACTCAAATGGACGGTCTCCAAATACTGAAAACAAACACAATGAAGTAAACAATTGCTTTCCTGCTGATGATCCTGCAGTAACTAATAAAGATGATTTTATTAGTCGCTTAGAGTCGGTAATAAATAAACATGAAGAAACTCGTAACAAGGATACAAGGTGGAACCGTGAGCGCCATCTAAGCAGTGAACGCAGACACAGCAACGACGGACTGCGCAGTCGACCACAAACACGTAACAATGGACAAAGGCAAAATCCGAAGTATAATTGTAGTTTGGATAGAGCAAGGAGCTATGAAGGATTACCGAGTCATGCACGGCATGATAGTACTGAAAGAAATGTTGGTTCCAAACGTTACTCCAGTTGCAAAAGAACTGGTAATCGGGATAGAAGTTGTAGTAGTGAACGGAACTTCAACCACTCTAAAGGCTATAACAGTGACAACATGAAAACACAATCACTATCACAAAATCTGAAGGAGCATAGGAGCCATGAACCAACACCAAATAATAAACCCTCAACATCAGTGTCCACAACAAAAGCTTCGAGCCAAGCCACATGTTCAAAAAGCGAAGTCGCACCGTCAGCTACTAGCACTTGTGAATCTCGTAAATTTCTGTTTTTTGTATTTTTAAGTAATAATCATGAATGGGAGATACAATCATTCGACCAAGACTCGAAAACTATGGCTACTCCAAAAGCAGTTCAAGAAGAACTCTATCGACTATCTGTTGTGATCTGCATTGGCCATACAATATTTTTCATAGGTGGCGTAACTAATTCGTGGGAAGTAATGAAAACGGTACTGAAATATGACAGTCGCACAAACAAATGGCAGCAAATGGCCAATTTAGAAATCGCACGTTTTGCCGCGGGTGCAGCACAATTGCAAAACTCCATATACGTAGTTGGCGGCATTGCTGAAGACAATATTCGTTTGAACGATGTAGACCGATATGACCTGGAAACGAATGAGTGGACGTCTGTAGCGCCTCTTCGGGCATGTAGGGAAGATCCTAGTGTTACCTCAATACAGAACTTCTTGTTTGCTGTTGGAGGTTACGTAGTTATGCCAGAACAGCAATTACTTGATTACGTAAGAGATCCAACAGCTACTGGTGAGCTGTATAATCCGAGAACTGATCAGTGGACCGAGATTAAAACGCGTTTCCTCATAGGAAGAGAAATACAGGAAAAAACGTTCTGCACAACTTTGCTTCAAGATAGGATACTTGTTATTAGGAGACATGGCTTTTCTGTGGGCTCATCTATGGATCCAACATTGTATGAATTCAGTCTGGACCCCACCGCTTGGTACGTACATCAATTTCCTAAATTTCCAGAGTTGATGAACATTGTGCACATTTGTAGTTTATCTGATAGTCAGATCTGCCTGATAACTGATAAAGGCAGTGTTTATGTTGTTTCATCCAAGTTCTTGGGGGAGATTGAAGAACCTCAGAAATGTTACCACGGTACCATGACCAACCTAGTGTATGCTGTGAGTGCTTCTAAATGACATAGCAGTGAATGGAGTTAGGACTATGGAAGGGCAGGATATGTTCATCTTCCATTGACGTTTATAAACTCTTTAAACTCTTAAGTCTTTGATATTTAAGTAATGGGTTGTGATGCGTTATACTGTTATACTTTATCGTAGAACTACAGATGCCTTCTGCGAGATATTACTCTCTGAGGAAAATTACTCATACCTTTCTCCTAAATGTTAAATATAATTATATAAATGTACATCACTTAAATAATTTAGAAACAAGACTATGTTGGTGGAAACAATGTTTTTTTTAATTCTTGTACAAAACTTGCATTTGCACTTTAAAGCAATAAATCTGTTTTACTGTACTTGTAAAATACTACAAGCTTGTTTCATTTTGTGTTGTTCTGAAAAAAAAAGCAGTGGAGGGAAAGATATTGTTGGAAACCCCCCCCCCCCATCCAAGTTTTTCTTTCTCCTTCAAACATAACATTAAAAAAATCTCGAACTTAAAGGATATTGCACATTCATTGAACTTTTTCACCATGCCATTTGTTTAAGCAAGGTTAAATCCCTTGAAGCATATGTATGAATGACTCCCAACAGCAAAATCTCTAAACAATAATTTTTTCCCCGCTCTTTCAGCGTAGCAAATTTTCTTCTTGCGTATACGATTCAGGTAACTGCTAAATATTGCCAGATATTAAATTCTAAATGTGGCTTAACCATATAACCCAGCTGAACATGTTAGAACAAATTTTCTGTGTTAATTTGTTACTTGAAATCTGTGCTCCATACGGTTGCCGTGTGATTTTTCCATACGGTTCCACAGCCAACTTGAAAGATTGAACCTCCAACAACCCTAAAACAATTATCCAGGAGGGTTTTTTTTTATGATAAAGACAGATTTAAAGGATGCTTTCCTGTCCATGGCAAAGAAAGGCAACTTATTTGTGTTTCCATTGAATGCAGACACTTCCAGAATTCATTTGTCTGAATTTGAGCTACTGATACAGCTCTTTCACACCAACAGACAATTTTTAGAGCTGGCCACCGTTTGAGAAACATCTATTGCGCCATTGACCGATCAGATAGTGGTTTGTAAAGGTGTTTTTGCTGCGCCTCGTATAGGCTGATATTTCGTCCAATGGCAATCACAGCGAAGCCCAGGACGATGCTAATGCTCTAAACTCGTGCGCTCGCACCACTCGAGGGAGATTTAAATGATAAGGGACAATGCCATAGGCACGGTGGATGACATCACAAATCCAAACTGTGACCTTGATAAAGGAACTGGCTTAGGAGAAGGGGTAACTTAGTACTTCTCAATGCATAGGAAGAGACGACCAAGGAGTAATCCTGCCCTGATGTAGCTTGGCAGAAGACGGGAGCTTTGTGTATTCCAAGTAGGTACGTAAAGCACAAATGGGGCACTGCACATGTTCACCACTAGCTGGGTTTACCACCAGGGTAATGGCCTTGATAACGACAGGTTGTCGGAATTTCATTGTAATGCTGGTCCTTGGCGCGGAACTGTGCTGAAAGCACCAGAGGGATATCGGACCAATCTTTACTGAAGCAGATGTAGCCATCTTTCCTAGAAAAGGGAACCACCACGCTCTTGCGGGCTGCAGTGGCCTTAGCCACCAGAAACCCCATTTTCTGGGTAAAGAAACAAAGAGGCTTTGTGAATGGGCTTGTAGGGGTTGACCATTAAACTGGACAGTATCAGTGGCTGATTCCAGGATGGGAAGAAACGCCGAACTCATGGTCGGAGATTGTCAAAAGTGTGGCTAAGTTCGAAATAATCATGCTGGTCGCCACGTCGGTTGGAACGATGCCCTTTGATAACAATAAGTAATAAGCCCACCTGAGAAAGAAGTTCTAAGGAGGAGGTCAAAGAGGTGATCGAGGGGTCACATGGCTTCACTGCATTGTCATTACACCAAGAAAATCATCTACGCCACTTAACCTCATATACTTTAATCGTAGATTCCCCGTGGTATTGACGTAGGCCTGAGCCACTGGCCGTGAGAAATCCGCCTCATCAAATTGGCTTCAAAGTGTCCACGCGTGAAGATGAATAATGACCGTGTTTGGCTGTATCGCCTTGCCTCTTTTTTTTTTTTAGATAGGAGATCCGACGACAGAGGCAGGGGAATAGGATCCTCTTGCAACAAGTGCAACAGGTCCATGAACCAAGGTGCTGTTGGCCAATGCAGGGTTACCAGGAGAAATTCGCCGTTGGACCCGGATCTTGTTCCTTCCATGTTTGGAAGCAACATGAAGGGTGAGGTAGAACAAAGTTTATGTGGACAAACTCCACCAATATAACTAGATGTTAAATATTTCAGACGATAATTGCCTGTGCGTCTAGCTTCAGAAAAAATGGGAAATGGGATGTAATTACAAACTTTATTATCAGTTGAATAGTGGTAAGAAGTAAATAAAGTCAACATGCGGTAACATGAGCAAACAAAGTACTTAAATATGTTCGTGAATCATCTTCTTGTAGATTGTTTAATAAGCTGGGCAGGAAACTTGACTAGTAAAGCCACACTAGAAAAGGTAAGGTTGTAAATCTTCCCATGGTAGGTATGCAGTTCGATTCATTTCTTCTATGGTTATTGTAGGCAAAAGGTAGTTTTATTTGTAAATTTTCGTGGATCTGACGAGCCATATTCTCAAATGGTTTTTTAACAGCTTCATTCTGCAAAACATCACCATGACGTTTAGAAAACCGTCTGAGGATGTAGATCATCGAATACACGAAAATTTGCAAACGGCCATTTTTTCTGGGCGATCGAGTCACCCGTTTTCCGGTCACGCCGCGATCGCTATCCCATGTGCTCAAGGTATGGGAAAAAAACCTACCTTATACCTATTGTATCTGTGTTAAAAACGAATCCAACTACTTGGAAGCTATTATCTAGATTACCTCATTTAGTTTTACATAATTTGGTTTCTATTACTACGAAATATACATTGCCTGTATATTTTACCGTTTTTATTCTCAAACTTTTTCCTTCTAGAGATTTAAACCAATCACCAGCCAACTCGCTAACTCCGAAGTGCACTTGCGCACCTCCCACCATACTGGTATAAAAGCGCTTACGGTGCATAAGAAGCATCTTTTATTCTCTAGAGCTCGTCCTGTTCGGACGTGCACTTTTGGCTCTCCCTGTGTACATTACTTCTTTCCCTGAGCGAAAGCGAAAGGGATCTCTCCTTGTTTTGATGGCATCGTTCACCTTCTCCTACCGCTTCATCGTGCGTTGTGCAAGTTGAAAGCAAAATTGGCCTTGCCCAGATGGAAGGCATTGATTGCTTAGTTTGGGATAAATTTTGTATCCCTAACAACTAGATAATCTTCGCCTGCCTACACTGGATGAAGTTATCCTCACTGATTTCTGAAAGTTTTTTCTTCTATTCGGCCGTCCTCATTGAACACAACAAGTGCACGAGTTTCGTGATTTTTCTTCTTACTGTCGTTGAATTGCCAACAAAGCCTGAAACCTCTGTTAATCTTAGCTGTTGCTGGTAAGAAACTACTCCACAATCCGCTTAAGGGCTACTCCACAATCCGTTTTAGGGCTACTCCACAATCCGCTTAATCTGTACCTGATCAAGATTTTTGGCTGCTTGGATTGAATTATTCGACCTGTTCGGTGAATAATGTTAAGCGTTGGAACAACGTAGCTGTTTTCAAGTAATTGCAGCGAAGACAAGTCTGGAAGAGGCGATGCTGATGGTTGCCCGCCATCTTGCCCGGCGTCTGTGACCTGCGTCACTCTTCATATCTCCTGTCAGCTGGCCTCAACTGCTTGGCCGTCACCATGCACAGCCTGTTGTTTCTCCCAATGCCCCGTTGGAATGCAGTGCTCAGCTTAAGACGCCGATGAATCGATGCATTCTTGAATGGAGTGGGATTCAATGCTCAGCTTAAGACGCCAAATCGATGCTTTCTCGAATGGAGTGGGATTTGTTGAACTTGGCGTGCATGGCAATCCCATTTTTCTCACCTTTGATCACATCCTTCTGGTGCACACATATGCATGCCTGTAAGCTTCGATGTGTTTCTCCAACATAGAATGCCCCGCAGGTGTCACAGTACACCACTCTCATACGTCCACAGGCACTGGGAGTAGGGGAAGGGGGTCCTACTGGTGGACTGCATGAGTTCACCACCAGACAATTCCAGATACAGAGCTTACCCTTCACGAACATTTCAGCCTGCCTTCGCCCGCATCGACCGTAGCTACTTGATTCCTCCAGAAAGGGGCAAGGTACCCTGATGGTTAGCATGAGTCTCGAGCCAGGGGTCCTGGGTTCGAGTCTGACTTTAGCACCCCTGGCATTTTCAGGAGGAGAAGGGCCCTGTGATGATGTTTCATCCTCATGATGATTGTGGCATGCAAAAGATTCTACGAATTTGCGATAGGATTTACCTAGCAAAATTGTTCCTTTCCTCTTCTGGCGCTATGTCCCACGTAGGGTGCACGTCAAACAACAGACTCCTCAGAGATGGAGCGTAGAGATCAGTGGTGCCCTCAACAGTGCCGCTTTAAAAACAAACACAGACACGCCTTAATGCAGTGAACATGTTTGATGTTCCGGCTGTTGTTCTTCTGAAGAACCTGGACGTTGAACTTTCAAGTGTATTTCCAACTTACCTCAGTTCCTTTTGCGACTGTCGTTAGTTGTTTATGGTGTAGTGTGTCTGCTTTTCTTCTATTATGTCTCATGTCTGCAACTGTACTCACCGGCATTTTCGACGATACATTCAAGATTAGGGATGTGCGATAGTTGAAAAATTCGAGCAGAGTATGCAGTTTGTACTAAAATTAGGCTCCCTGCTCACATCCATGTTCAAAACACTCGAATTAATAAGCTCAAAATCAGACTGACTTCAGCAGCTAAAAGGCAAAATCTACTGCCTGTATGGGGTTCCATTCTACTGAAAGTAAGACACCCACATTTAGGCCTATTAATGGCAGTTGATCACTTAAAAATCAAGCAGCTCTCACCCAGAGAGATCTAGACAGACTGTTTCGCCCTTGTTTGGGCATGTCAGTAGAGAATACTCTTGTAGATGAGAGCATAGGCATACATTAGACAGTTAAATAGATATGGCATCCTACATCTGCCAGTCCTACGTTGGTCCCTTGCGATACTTGCGGCTAATACTAAGGCTGTCCGATACCGATTCCGATACAAACAGTTTCAGACAATCCGATACCATGGGGACAGCAACACTGAAGCTAGAGTCTGTTCAATGATTTAGCATCGACAACTAAAAAATTTGCAATCAGGATTAAATTTGAATACTCTACCATAAATGCCATGCAATAAAATTTATGTCAAATTGTGGTATGCTAGATTAAAATTTTGAGGCCACCTACTCATGAACTTCGCACGAGTTTGAAGTCAAATGTTTTGTACGAGGTATCTGTCCAAGCTATCGGCAGAAATATGAACTTTCCGATCCAATACCGATAACTAATACCATAACAGCCTTAACTAATACCTCTGATAATACTTTGCCTTCATACTGCTTTGAAAGCTTTATCAGAGGTATTAGTAGCCACAGCTAACGCTGGTGTAACGCGTAGGACTGAAAGAAGTAAGATGCTATATCTAGTTAATTTTTAAATCTATGGCATAGGCACCTTGCTGGTGGTAAATTAACATTAGCTTAAAACCGGACTGACTTCAGTAATCTAAAAGGCAGAAACTACTGCTTGTATGAGGCTCCATTCTACTGAATGTAAGACACTCACATTTAGGCCTGATTTTAAGTGATCACCTAGGCCTAAATGTGGGTGTCTTATTGCCTGTTTGGACTTAGTCTCTGGTTGATTGAGAGTTGGGACTTAGCCTCTGGCAGAACATTCATTGAATAAAGCCCCACAAGCAGTAGTTTCTGCCTTTTAGATTGCTGAAGTCAGTCCGGTTTTGAAATTTTTATTTACTACCAGTAAGGTGCAGTGTGTTCTCTACGACGAGCTAAAACAAGAGCGAAACTGTCTATCTAGAGATCTCTATGGGCGAGAGCAGCTTGACTTTAAGTGAAAAACTTGAATCCAATGAAGACGCAATAACTTTGTCCACTTTGACCAATTTCGATATTTCATATATCAAATTCATCGTCTCGATAAAAGCTTTCCGGTGGTGCAGTTACAAGCAATGACTCACACCATGGCTCACACCTCAGCTTCAGCAACGAGGCATCCCACGCAATATCACTGGGAGCAAGGCAATTCACGCCCTTTCCAAGTAACTTGCGGCGTACGTCAAGGTAGCCCACTCACGCCTTTTTTGTTCTGTCTGTTCACTGACGACGTCGTGCAGAATATCCGTGTTTCTCAGCTTGGCTGTCGGGTGAACGATATGATCACTAATATTATTGTCTTTGCAGGGGACATGAAGGTAGGCATCCTCCAGGTCGATGGATGGGGTGTATTCTCCCGGCTGGATAGCCTCCCGGATGGATGCCTACATTTCCATTTGGAAATGCTCGACCGCAATGAACTCGTTCAAGTGCCTCAGGTTGAACACCGGACGTGATCCTCCGCCCCTCTTCGGGATCACCCTCGACGGGCTGTAAAACCCCAGGGTGCCCGGTGGCGATTCCTGCAGCGCTCCTTTCTGCACGAGTTTCTGGACCTCAGCCTCGTATTCCGGCGAGTCCTCCTTGTTTAGGAGGCAATGCGGTGGGGTTAGAGTTAGTGGTGGGGCCGAAGTAAAGCTTGGGGTATAAACCCCCAGCCACCACTGCTAGCACGAACCTGTCTATCATTATGTCTCTCCAGGTTCCGAGATGGCACATTACCCTGCCCCCACCTGGTGATGTAGGTCTGGGGTCGGGCGCGCCAGGATCTGGTCAACGTCTAGTATTTGGGGGTCGGCGAACACCCCCTCTACGGGGAAAACCACTTCGGCCCATGATTCCCCTGCCCCTGGTGGGCTTAGCTTGGCTAGTTGACTGTTGTTAGTGACCTAGTCACTGCGCGGGCCTTGGTTGGGTAGGGTTCCCCTGTAGGGGGACATCCTGAAATGGCTGCCTCATTGGTCCGGTATTCGTTGTTACCCTACCGCATGGCTTATTCGAATGAGGGGGGGGGGGAGTTACCTTTGTCTTTCAATTCTGGAGCTAATGTAAGAAGTTGCCCGTTAAAAAGCCACTGGGACTTATGCACTGGAAGGAGTCGTGTAAGTTTTTCAGTGTATCCTTGCAGACACCTGCTTGCGCACCCTCCAAAAACGCATCCCGTCTGTGGAGCACTGAATTGAAAAGCGCTCATGTGCCCCAGTTGATGGCATCAGTGTGGAATAGCCTTTTCTCAGCAGCTTAATTGCACTCCCGATCATCAGGCTCTGCCGCAAGGAATTTCTTCAGCCTGGCCGTCGCTGCCGCACAAGCCATATCTGCCGTAGACGTAGCACGTAGACTTGCTCGAAGCACTCGTTCCTCCTCCTCATATTGCGCCGTCGCAATTTTAATATGCTGTGGTCTGGGAAGAGACGACTCCATATCCATTTTAACTTCAGGTTGAACGTATTCTGTTTCCTCGTAGGTTCGGTACCTCGTCACTTTCGGTGAGCCTGCATTCCCTACCGAGAAGAACGTGCCCTTGGTAAGGTCGGGAGGCGCCCCCCCCAATCGCAGAGCGGACTTTTTCCTTTTCCCGAAGTGCACCACCATTGACCAATGACTGCCGAAATAACACTTGGGATTGTGGCAAGTTCAGCTGCACGCTTCACAATTCTGTCAACGTTCGCAAACGATGTTGCCGGTGGCTCCCCTTCGGGGGTTTTGGAGAGCCTTCGGGTAAAACACGCTGGGGAGTGCGTCGTAGACTTCCTCTACCACCAACTTCCACTCTATTGCTTCCTGAGATTGATCCGATTCCTTCTGCTCACCGCTCCCATCTTGGGGGGGGGGGGGGGGGGGGGGGGGGGGGGGCCCGGTCTGCTAATAGGCACTTGTCCTTGCGATTCACCACACACACACCACTAGACTGCACTGCTGCCCCTTGTTGCAAACTGTCATCTAATGGCGTGCTAAATGTCACTGGCACTGGAGCACTCAACGGCGACTGAACCGTTGACACTGGTGGGGGAGAGGGAGGCATCAACTGATTTGCCGGTAACTGACCCTGTCCGGTCCAACCTGGCGTGTCCCAACCTAGTCACGTCCACTGACCCCCATACGTTACCCATTGTCTTTCCCAAGTGCCCGGCAGACCCCAAGGGGCTTGGCCGGGTCCTTGTTGTGTATCCGTGTTCTTTCCCCGGGTGTCCTTGGGACTGATCCCAGGTGTCCACTCAACTCCGGACCATTCCTGGACCGTCCGCCATCTGCACTCCATTGGGCGGACAGGCTACTATTGTCCGCTGATGGCCGCAGTGGTTCCACCCCGGAATTGTCCGAGATGGTCCCGACAACTGGTGGGATGGTGGCTGTAAGGCAAGGCCCAAGCCGCTCAAACCCATGTTGTACTCGTCAACCTCAACATGTCTACGTTTACATGAATTATCATCAACTTCTTTATCCTTACCTAAACTGCAATCCCAGCTTGGGGTGCCCGGTGGCGTAAAGGACACCTGTCCTCTCCCACGTCCGCCCGTGTCCGCTGTTGCAGGGACGGGCGGGGCCGTCCGAGTCAGTCCTGGGAGGCGCGGTGCGTCCAGCGGTCCGAAGTAACGTTTGAACGTTTGAAGCACTCGTTTCGCTGTGGCCAGTTCTCTTTTCTTTTCCGCTGCACTTTCTGCTTGTTTGCGTAATTGTTCAGCCTTATTCATTTCCGTGGCTACTATTTTCGCCACCATGACCGTGATGTCCGGTTGGTGTCTGCCCTGCACTGGCTGTTTGTGCACAAATGCGGCGTTCGCTCCTAGTGGCAATTGATCGGAGATCGACACCACTGATTCGTCCCGGATTCCATATAGATGTCGAGATCGTTGTTGGCCGACAAACTTTCATCTAAAAGTGCCTGTTCTTTAGCCCTTTTTCTTCTATCACTTCGTCTATCCGAGTCAACCCACGTATCCAAAATGGCGGCTACGATGGCTGGATCAAGCACTGCACACACGTCACCACATTTACAATTTCTAAAGTCACAAAACCTGCATCGAAGGCACAGATTGTGCGGATCCTTAGAGCTAAGAGTTCTACCACATTTCTTGATCCCGGTTCCTGGGCACTAACCCCGTTTTTATTTTCCGATGATTCCATGATTGTGAATGTAGCGGTTGCGACTGTCACTAGTCGCGTCGCAAACAAACTGCAATTACGAGCAGGAAAGGGGCGCCGCCTAGCGGCAGTTGGGTGCTCCGGGGAGCGCCATTGCAAGGACCAGAGAGAGTGAGCATTTCATGTTTGGGACAAGTAGCATTTCCAAAATTGTAAAGCATATATAAAAAACAGTTAAGTATTTAAGGCTAGTAGTAAAATCATGTTATACTATAAGTTTCGTTATAAACTTATAATGTACTTGGTTATGGCGAGTTTTGACTGTAGCAATGTTTCCTAGTAGTGTTATAAAAAATTCACTTTCCTCTGGTACTTTGATGATAAAACTGAAAGTGTATTTAAATAATCAAATCTAACACATATTTGTTTTTAGTTCTTTTAGTAAACCTCAATTAAAACACACACAAAAAAAGACTTGCTGCCCAAAAATTATAAAACATACATTCTTTATTTGGCAAATTAAAAATTGTGACCCACATTTATGTGAAAGTATGTAGACAAAAATAAGACCTTGGAAATTAGTCTCATAAGTGGCAAAAATAAGCAGTAGTTCATGAGTTATCAGCAGACAACACTTTCATCACTTGTGTACCACTGACCCTTCCTCTTTTAACCGCCGAAACAGAGAAATGTATTTTCCTGCACTGGTCGTCCGAGGCACTATAAACTGTTGACAGAAAGCAGTCTTACTTCTCAAGGAATCTGCCAATGAAGGTATCTGAAGAGATCGCAGGAAACTTAGCACAAAAGCGTAACAGTTGTAGTCTTCCTCTTTATACCTGTATACGAAAGACACCGAAAAAAAAGGATCTATTAAACAGATCAGGTGACTCAGGTTAAATGCCAAGGCAATAAAACAACAGACAAAAAATAAAAATGAAGATTTTGCCAGAGAACTTGTTCTCGTAGAAGAATCGGTGTTCTAAGAGTAAAATCCGACGAAACTGTGTCACTCAACCCATTGGGACGTCATATTGCTTATTTACTATGTATACAAAATTGTGTCCGTTCCGTTCCTAACTCCCCTCTCCATTTCCCCACTCAAGTCTTGCTACTAGTTTTTATGGTGAAAACCATGCAAGATTCCACGCAGGGAGGCATCAGGAAATCAAGGTAACTCAATTTTGTTGGACATTACTCAGGAGAACTTTGATTCTCCTGCGAGAACAATTCTCTGGTAGAATCTCCATTTCTCCTTAGTAGAATCCTCTTCACTGTGTTACCAATGGGATAGTATTAGGAAACGTGCACCTGCGGAATCTTGCCTCCAATCCAAGGTGGCGACGATCTGTCCCGAGTCAGGATATACCTAGGCCACACACTACTTGGGGACCTAATAATCCTGTGATGCCATCGTACCAACAGGTAAAGACCAATTAGGAAAGAAACATGAACTACGTGTGCCCCATGCCCCCACCAGTCCGGCGTCACTAGTACCACCCTCCGTACCCTGTCGTGCAAAATCTTGCAGAGGTAACTGCCCAGCAAAGGACACAAAGGATAAAGGTGTGGAAAAAATCAGAGATGCTAAAGGTGTCTGCGAACTTCACACGGATCGTCCCCATGCCCCGTACCTCCTCAGTAGCGCCGTCACTGGCAGCGCATACAAATCAATGTTAGGAGTACCAAACCAAACGCAAATCTCCTGAAAAACCGAAGGGCACAACATAAAATCAAAACAATCAACAAACACCTGGGACAGCCCATCTGCCATCAAATTCAGTCGCACATGAACAAACACTGCCCCACCACAGAACCTAGCATCTGCTGCCAAGTCCATAACCTCCTGACCACACGGTTCTGAGTTTAAGATTTTGTGTCCCCATGCCTATTGATGTAAGCCGCTGCCATAACTCTATCCGAGAGGATTTTCACCAACTGTGCTGTACTCCCGGAAAACCTCCATCACAATCAACATAGAAAACAGTTATCTGGCGTTAAATGTAGGGCTGCCCCCACCCTACTGGCAATCACTTACCCTGGGCCTTGATGCCCTCCACGGACGCAACCCAACCAAGGTCCTACGCATCTGTCACTACCAACGTGGCCGCCAATGGGAGCCAAGACTTGCCTACCAAACCACCACGCAATATAACTGATCACCAACCCAGGTCATCACACGACCCCAGTGATACGCTACCTACCGCAAAACCCAACCTAGTCCAAGTCAGCAGGTCGTTCTACACCATCCCATATGCAAATAGGGGAGGGGGTTGCCTCAAAAATTTTTGGAACATGCCTTACTTTTACGATCCTTGAAAAATCTTTGCTTAAATGGTTTTTACTTTTGTTTTTCTGGATTTTCTTCATAATTCTGTCTACGAAAAGGGCAAGAAAGGAAACAAAAAGGGCAAGGGGGGAGGGGGTATCAGCCCCAATGTTAGGGTGCCCTTGGGTAGCAGTTTATTCTCTGAAAGTTCATTTTAACAATTCGACGGTTCAGGACACAAACACAATTTCAGTTACTAGAATACTGTTAAAGTAGTCTAGTATCTGAAATTGTGTTCCTGAACTGTCGAAATATTACAACTTCTTACGTGCACACAGACCACTAATCTTTATTCATGACTCATCTGTTCATCGCGTTGATGTTCTAATTTCTCATCTGCGGTCCTAACGAGAAGTAAGGTCTGGTTAAATTAGACCATCAATTCGGTTGTAGGTAGGTCCAGTAAGATTCTTGAGGGAACCCAGACAGTGACAGAAACTTTTAAAGGCTTAGGATTCTAGATCTAGAGCTCTCCTATGGGCCTCCTGTTTGGTGTTAGAATGAATGACCACTGATGTATTTTGCCATGCACAGCCCAGCACATCAAAATCATCAGAATAAATAAAAGTAAAACGTCACATGGTCTACTGTGAAAATTCATTTTCAAGTTGAAAAATCACCTTATATCGACGCTTATTTTCACAATCACACGAAAAAACAACAAATTTCGAGGTGGAATGGCTCAGGCGACTATCATCTTCAGGCTCCACAACAACACAGATCACTCCTTCGTAACGACCGTTCGTCTGCTTCGAATATTGGGCGCGGCCTCCGGTATTTGTTGGGCACGTTGCGAAGCCACCGAAGCGAAGCAAAAGGCAGGTTTGTCAAGTTAGGCTATCCACCTGGCTGCCTAAACAGATTGATTCAAAAAGCAGTGGTGGTAGAAAAGGAAAGAAAAGAAAGAAAAGCTAAAAACCGAGAAGAAGGGATAGAAGATGAAAAGAAGAGGGAGATGGAAAGTGTGAAGGAAGAAAAAGGACGACCGAGAATTGCCCTAACCTGCATGAATGAAAGTACGGACATGGTGCAGCGAGTACTGCAGAAAAATGGGTTTGATTCTTACATCAAGAATAGCAAAGGGCTAAAAGACCGCCTTATGAAACGAAGGAATCAATCTGGACAGAACATGAGAAAACAGAATGAAGTGCAAGAAGCGGAAGATAAGATCCTGGAAAAAATCCGAAATATAAATGAAGGAGTGTACCGAATTCCATGTGGTGACTGTAGTGCAGTCTACGTAGGCGAGACAAGGAAAGGAATTAGGACCCGTTTCAAACAAACAGCACATGGCCGATGCTAGGAATAAAGTTAGAACGAACAGCATTGCAGTCCACCACATGGAAACTCAGCACAATATAGATTGGGAAGGAACAAAAATGCTCCTAGTCTCAAATTCGAGAAGTGATATACATCTGAGAAGTCTTGAATCCCTGGCTATTCAACACCACAACCGAGAGACGGCTGTGCTGATGAATATCCAGGGACCCTTAAACCCTGGAATTCAGTCTCTAATGCGTGGAGAACTCGATCGCCGGCTGCATGAGAAATGGGCGACAAACCCAACGAATAACGGCAACCGTGCTCCAGATTCGCAACGTGCCCAACAAATATCGGAGGCCGCGCCCAATATTCGAAGTAGACGAACGGTCGTTACGAAGTAGTGATCTGTGTTGTTGTGGAGCCTAAAGATGACAGTCGCCTGAGCCATTCCACCTCCAAGACTGCTGACTATCGAAAATTTGCGGAAATTTGTTGTTTTTTCGTGTGATTGTGAAAATAAGCGTCGATATAAGGTGATTTTTCAACTTTAAAAAGTAAAACACACCCCATAAGTTGCAAGAACCTGCGGATCACAGACATCAATGATCAAGCTCATAAAAATACAAGGGGCAGAAGCTAATCCCAAAAGGCGTGACTCGAAAGTAATATAGCCGCCCTTGCCAGGAAATCATTAAAAACCGGGATGTGTCAGGTTTTGTAGGTACCGCATAAAACCCATCAACCTTTACGCAAGGTTTCAACCAAACATGGCTACTTGTCTGAAGAGAACTTTCTTAGGTACACATACACATTCAGGCATTTAAGATTTATAATAATGCGAATCGAGCCATCCGGCTTTGGAACGGAAAAAAATTGTGGAACAAAGTCAACAGACCCACTCACACAATCACACCTTTCGACAAGAATACATAAAATTTTGGCCCAATTCACTTGTACTCATCCATTGCAGGCGGCATCACCCACACTTCACAAACTGGTGGTGAACTCCACAAATTCAAACCAGTGCCCTCTATCATTTTCAACACTCCCAGAGACGCACCAATGCCGACCACGCGGCCGCCTGGTCTGCAAAACGCACAATTTGCCAGGGGTCATCATAAGACCTGCCTAACAATCAACCAGTTTTCGCAAGGCCATTCATTGGCCGCAATCGTATCCCATCTCCCAACAAACCTCCCAACACAACAGCCGGAGTATGGCACATCCTTCTGGCCTCTGCTAATGTGTAAGCGTGGCCACACTTAACTACAATCGTATTACATCTTACTTTCCAACCAAAGCACATGCAATCGTCATCAGACTCTCACTTCGGGATGACAGACATTGCCTTCAAATTCTTCCAGATTTTCCACACAAAATAACACGCACTTACCGCACCTACCTGAACAATAGAACAAACCCCATGAGAACCCAAAGCTTTCAACCAAGCCACACAGTCCCTCCAATCAACACCGCCACCTCTCTGTAACCATGCCCCATATGCTGCCATTTTCTTACTCTCGGACTGCGGTCTATCCTAGCCCAAGGTCCCGAAAAAAAAAAAACGATAAAAAAGGCAAGCAAAATCGACGGCCAGCATACACCGCTGTAAACCAATTCTGTTTGACTAATACCCTTTTCTGTATAGCAGGGACAAATTTAAATTTGTAACGCCAAAAATTTTTGGCGTAGTCTGAAAAAAACTTTTGACGACCGAACGTGCCAGCATCAAGAAAAAGAGTCGTAGCTGCGAGTGGGAGAATGGAGTGGGGAGTTGTAGCTGAAGTAATGCAATTTTGCATATATTACCATAGTAAATATGCAATTGTTCACAATGTGCTGTATGGTAGGGAAGGGATCCCACCGGTAACACAGTGAGGAGGATTCCACGAAGGATAACAATGAACCTCAGTACTAGTATACTAGTATAGTATGCTTCTTTTTATGCCACAATAGAAAGTAGAATTATCATGCTAAGGTCTAATTTAGCCCATTTCAAATGCTAACGTTTCACATTTTGCACATAATGTCATGTTGTTCTCAATGAATAATTTTCATCCATAAAATTAATTTTTTTAAATTAAGATGATGGTTTTTTCCATTTATTTACATTAATAATGTAGTAAACTGAGATGCAAAATAAAAAGAAGCTCCAAAGGGAAGGCAGTGACATCACTTTCTACAAGCTAGGATTATTTACATCACTAGTATTAATTGTTTTTTTACTACTGAAGAGTTTGTTTTGAAAGACCTCCCTTTTAAACAAACTAAACGTTGTAGGCCCTAGGTGTTTGTCCTAATGAGGTTCCAATGTAGAAACATTTTTATCTTGTACTAGCAGCTGTACCCGGCTTAGCCCGGGATTTTGTGTCGCCCGTGGTTGTTACCCGGTTTTCGGTCAGGGTGACCTGAATGTTGACTGCGACAGGCAATTTTTCTTCCTGCAATACTTCGCTTTTCCTCCCATTCTCTCCCTCCCCTCTCCCCTTTACTCTCATCACCTCCCTGGCCTCTTCCTCAGCGTCCCTCTCCTCCTTTTGCTACATTTTGTAAAAACTGAATCGGACTCCATCCCAAACAACCCCCAAAAACTTACCTTTTAGGTCCGTTAATGCTTAATGGGAACAAACGCACTACCCCCTTCCCCCCCACTCCTAATCTCATCTGTAGTTATTAAATCATGAGAATGGTAGCCGAGCTAACAGAGGCACTGCCCAACACACGGGCATTTTACGTTGAGGCCTCCCCCCACTCCCAGTTAATCGCCTTGGCTTCAACGATCCATACCATGTGAAAAATAACTCTCTTTCTTGCATGACATCATTTAACACTTGCCGCTGAGTAACTGTTCTTCGTGATAACACTTGCCGCCGAGAAGACAGTGCAGGGCAAATTGTTAGTCTAGACTACAATGTGCCAATTTCAACTCCTTTTCCAGGCAACAATGTACCCATTTCAACTTCTGAGCAAAGCATTCACACGCTCGCCAGTTTTCATTGCAGGGACTCTTCTTGTCGTTGTTTTCGCTATGACTATGAGACTTTGCCTTATAATGTAAGATAATGTTTTAGCTACGAAAACTACTAAAAAAAAGTTAAAAAGGAGACTGAATTTCAACGATAACCCAGATATAACGTTACAATTTTAAAGACCCGTGTGGTATCATTATAATGGCTTTTTCTGCACAATCAACAAATATGAAAATTCGTAAATAAAAAATTTATAAAAAAAAATATAACTTGGTTAAAACAAATGTTGCTGGAAATTTCCATTGAGTCGCATAATTTCCTAGCCCCTGAAAGGGTGGATGATGATAAGCAGCAACACAAGTGACAAAGTAACCGTTTGTTTAGAGGTAAAAATGTCAACTCACTCAACTGTTTTTGATGAATGTCAGCGAATTTTCAATCCAGATCACGGACTTCTTCAGGCCAAAAAATTATTTACACTATTTACACAACATCAGGAACACACCTTGACTACATCAAATCTTCTTCCACACTGCAGTGTTCGTTTAGTTTTTTTAAGGTTCATTGCTTTATTACCCCTGTTGTGATTAGGCCGGTTTTGGTGCTTCGTACTGTCATGGTTTTGTGGGCGACAGGAAGGAGAGCCTTGATTTGGCCAAAGGCACCTTTAGTTAGGTTGCATGGTGGTGGATTTTGTTTTCTGTGGTTATTGCAGAGTGATTCGAGTGCAAGCCTAGGGCACAATGTTTTTCGAAAAATAAAATTTCGGTATTTATCAAAATCAGAGTTATGTCCGGTGTCTACATGGTGCACTGCCAGACCATCATTTAAATCAAACTGTTGAACAGCAGCTTTGTGTTCGGAATTTCTTGTTATGACGAGGCCTTTTGTGTGCCCAATGTAGGTAGGTAGTAGGGCATTTTAGGCACGAAATCCTGTAAACAACGTTGGATCTTAAGGCTGTTGGAATGGGTTTTGATGGCGGTCTGAGGAGGGTTTTGATGTTAGGGGATGTCGAAAATCTGGTGTGAATGTTTGCTTCTTTAAGAATGAGGCGAATGCGAGCAGCAAACATTCACACCAGATTTTCAACACCCCCTAACATCAAAACCAACCACAGACTGCCACCAACACCCATTTCAACTGCCTTAAGATCCAACGTTGTTTACAGGATTCCATGCCTAAAATGGCCTACTACCTATATTGGGCACACAAAACGCCTAGTCAAAACAAGAAATTCCGAACACAAAGCTACTCTTCAACAGTTTCATCTAAATGATGGTCTGGCTCTGCATCATGTAGACAGCGGACATAAGCCAGATTTCGATAATACCGAAATTTTATTTTTCGAAAAGAAATTGTACCCAAGGCTTGCACTCGAATGACTCGCAACAGCCACACAAAATCCACTACCACGCAACCTAACTAAAGGTGCCTTTGGCCAAATCAACGCTTTCCTTCCTGTCACCCACAAAACCATAGCAGCACGAAGCACCAAAACCGGCCCAATCACAACAGGGGCAATAAAATAATAAAACTTCAACAAAACCAAACGAACACTGCAGTGTGGAAGAAGCTTTGATGTTGTCAAGTGTGTGTTCCTGATGTTGTTTAATTAGTGTAAATATTTTTTTAGCCTGAAGAAGATCTGTGATCAGGATTGAAAATTCGCCGACATTCATCAAAAACAGTTGAGTGAGTTGACATTTTTACCTCTAAAAATGAAACCTCAACGTAAAATGCCGATTTTTAATAACCTGTTTGTTGCTGCCATCCGTTGGTGAAAATTTGATAGGTGGCTTAACTACATATATTATATTATTTTCGTAGTATAGATTACTATGTGGATTGTGGATAGATGATATTTAGAGAATGCAGTTAGGTTGTTGTTGGGGTGGTGAAAGGAGAGGTTGCTGCTAGGGTAGGCGGACTTTTTCGGGGGTTGGCATAGGAGTGAAAGAGTGTTGCTTCTGCTGCATGCCCGAACTTTCCCTAGTAATCAAATAATTCGCATGAAGTCAGAATTTTGTGTACCCATGGCACCACTGATATGCCCGTGGCACACAAGTGCAAACTCATTGATCAAGCCATTAACGAATTTGTTGCACAAAGCCAGGCCATAAACCAATACACCACTGGTTTTCAGAGAGTTAATTTTGTTTCTTCAATAGAGAAGCAGAAATGTGTAGGTTGGTACTGCAACACTGGCAAAGTCCCAACCTCACCTTCTTCCTATGCTTATCACGCAGTAAACAAAAAATCGGAGAAGTTCAACTCCCAAGTATGTTACTAAATTCTAGAGCCATTCCACTGCAAGAGCGCTACCCTGAAGCTCTCAGGGTTGCCACTGAACGATTGCAAAGTGGCTGTGGATTATAAAAACACATTTCCAAACGAGGAAGTGCGTCGAGTTGCTGGCTCGCACTCTGTTCGAAGTATCCCTATTTTTGAGGAAATAAGACTACCAACAACAAAACAATGATTACATGTTATGGGGTTAAGAAAATCCTAGTGTTGCAGGCAGGAAAAGTGTGCAGACGCCTCCCCCACACCGGTGCCATTAAACCCAAAATAACCAAATTAGCACAGTGTAACTACTGGTGATTCTGAAACACTAAAAACAAACTTTTCGAGCTAACTAAAAACTGTTTGGCTGCTCTCTAACTAAAATTGAACTCGCCTGCTCGGGGGAGTTTTCAGTCACTCTAAGCTTCTCTGATCAGTTAACAATACGGATAACCTTCTACTCACCTGTCTGCACTCCATCGGTCTTGATGTGACACAATATCTAATGTATAATCCCAATATTCCCTCCACTTCTCATCTAATTCAGGAACAATGTTCACCGATAAGCACTGATTCCAACTTTCGGTGTCTGTATCAACCATGCCGTTTCTGTTGTACTCACACACAATGCCTAAAAAAGTAAATTAAAGATTATATTGTCGGCGAAACTGCGAAACTACGTAAACAGCATTTTGCAAATTTTACAGAAGAAAAACCGTTTATTACTTAAGCGGTCTGACACTAACAAAAACAGCTGTCAGCAGAAACTCAAAACTAGCCTACATAACTCAAAAAACAAGATTTATATACTCTATTTCGTACAAAATTCAATGGTTTTGGGACTAAATTATATGGGGAAGCATGCTTTAAACAGTTAAAAAGTAAGTTTAAATCTTTAAATTGAGTTTCCTTGAGCTACAAAGAGAATTATTTACATAACAATCACCACGTGCATTGAAAGCAGAAATTGCAGGTACGACGTAGTGCAAGTCAAATTGTTGGGCAATCATTTACGAGGTTTTAACATGTGACCATTTAGGAGCCTTCTGATTGTTCACTGATACAAGGTTTTGCAGACAAACCTAGAGCTACTTTTTGAGTACAAAAATCAAGAAAAATGTAGTTACATGGTCTATCAGTTTGGCTGATGACATGAAACTTTCTTAGTCATAGGCAAATTTGGATTACATAATATCTAAATTTTAATATGAAATGTCCAAAGGTCATACGAAACTTTCTTAGTTTGGAAAGTGGTACCGGTATACATGATAGCAAATTCTGATTGCTTAATATTTAAGTTTTAATATACATTTGTGAATAGTTTTGAGTTGATACCCGACATAAATAGTACAAGCTCTTGTCGATTGTACAAGCCATTCCGAATTAAAAGCTTTATTTTTTATTATTTAAATACTCTGCACCTTGAGGAAATTGTTTGAGCAGTGTGTTGCCTTGACCTCACACAATACAATTAAAACAACGCTCGTCATATTGCTGTGAAAGTTCGTCATATTAGATTCACAATTCCGAGAATTATGGAGAATATTCCTGCTAAACTTCACAACGAAAACACTTTCAATGTCTTGCGAATTTTAATGGCAAACTGCCATCTTCCTCAGGCACTTTTCACAAAGTATCGGCCTCCTTACACCTACATCGTCTGTTTACTTTTGTCAAAACGTCTTGGGAATGTGCATCCCTAATCTCAGTGAAAACAACGCTCGTCGATGTTGGCGGTTAGAAATTCGTAGCAGACGATGTAGATGTAAGGAGGCCGATACTTTGTCAAAAGTGCCTGAGGAAGATGGCAGTTTGTCATTGAAAATTCGCATTGAAGACATTGAAGTGTCTTCGTTGTGAAGTTTAGCGGTAATATTCTCCATAATTCTCGGAATCACAATTAAATTTTAAAACTTGTGAACTACTTGTACAGTATTGTAGCCAATATCCTCAGTAACTGTGACAAAAAATTCATCTAAACCTGTAAGAACTTTGTGCTATTCCATACATCTTTTCCCCAACAATAGCTTCTTTCAATTTCCAGCCTCATTCTGATGTGCACAGTTCATGTAATTTAAATATTACTATTGGAAGGTCCGTTGCTGCCAGTAAAAAGGACGCCCCCACATATCCTAAAATTGTACAATCATGGTGTCTAGCGAAACCAATTTTTTTAATTTCCTTGACCTTTCCAGGGTTTCCAGGTGGGTAAAAATTTCCAGGTGCCAATTTTCAGGCCAATTAGAAATAATTATACACTTGTGTTCCTTCATTACTTATTCCATTCAACCTTAAATCAAAACAATTTACACTATAATGAACTTACAAAATTAGCCAATAACTTTTTATCCTTGAGGTGTAGCTTTGTCATTATTGTGTCAATTGTGAGGGTTCGTACATAACACACAAAACCATTCTCACGGCTAGCTTAAAACCAATTTCAGGCTCTTTGTGCTGTACACTCGCAAAATTACCTTAAATTCCAGTATTTTGCCAGATGTCATCGCTTGCTTGTTTTGACATAACTGCAAGTTTTCACCGAAAATTCAAGCTGAAGAATTTTAGGTGTTAAGGAATTGTGGTTTTTGTGTATTTTTTTTTTTTAAGGTGTCTGAAGATAAGTACAGTAATTGCTGACTGCCGATGTTACTACTGCTCCGGAAGTAAAATTAATGAATGGAAATTAGGCTTTAGCCCACTCATAGTTTTATTACCTACTTGATCTTAAAGTTCCCATTTTACTGCTTCTACTTGCCACGTGTAAAATTTAGAAATTATATGGTGTTAATCCAGGTTTGCTTATTTTATTAACAACTTTATTTTTGTAAAGTGGATTGACTGATTCAAAACTTCAAAAACGCACACTTTCACAACTGGAGAAACTCAAGTCTGCTAATTTTCAATAACTGAGCCGTTAACTTCATCAGGCATCAAAGGGGTGGTTTGGCCTTGCAGGTGGTTTTCTGAATGTTGGCTATATCTTTATTTTTTTTTACATCGTCTGCTCTCACGTTCAAAGATGTACGGGAGCATGGCCCCTGGTATTTATTGGTAAATGAATTGGTAAATCTCCCACATTTTCATCGATCTTCAACTCCCTCAGCAACAAAGCGTTAAGTTCACGGTTTACTAAGTGCAATACATTAAGATTGGCTGGGCCTTGAAGAGTCATAAGGGGGACCTTGTGTGCCGAATAATGCTTATTGCAATCGATTCTAGACACCAAACTTGCCCAAAGGTGGTTGTCTCTTACAATATTCGAGCACTCCATTGCCTTTGTGTTCCTTAGTCAATCTCGTGATCTGTGCTCATGCAGATACGTGAATGTCTTCAATTTTGAAAGGGGGCATTTTTTGAAGTTTTGAATCCATTTTACGTTGAGTGAATTTCATAGTATTGCTAATAACGTTTTTTTTTTTTTAATAACTTTTACAGCTAGAAAAACAGTCGAACCCTTAGGCCATGCAAAGGTAATTGTATGGTTTACAGGGGTGTGCTGGTGTCTTAAATTATCGCAGGTCAAAACTTTTTGTCTGAATCTTGGTTCACCCACTAAAAATCAAATTTTTGCCAAATATTAACAGTTTTGACATTCCAGTACACCATTTTAACCGTCTGGAAACAAGCTTTCCAATGGTGCCAATTTCAAACCTCTAGCTTATTCCATGAAGAAGTTATTTGACAAAAACTAAAAAACTTTGAATACTCGATGACAAAGATAACATATTAGGCCATTTAAAAAAAGAAAGTTGTTTCTCGGGCGAAAAAAAAATTGTTTCCATGCGGACGGGTGGGCGGTTTTTTTTTTTACAGTTTTGTTTTTATCCACATCAATAAATGGCCTTAGCAATATATATTTTTTTAAGCTGACTGCATACTCTTTCAGCTTTAAGCTAAGTACATTTCAAGGCAAATGTGGTCAGTTGAATAAAATAAATAAATAAAATAAAATGCCTGGTTGCCTGGTGTTTTAATTTGTAACGTCGCTCGTAAACCAAACAATTTTTTTGGCGTGGCTGTACAGTATATGATATTCAGGGTTGAAAATCTTCATAGTTTGTAAGACAATGCCGAAAATCCATGATTTCTGACTAGTAGGCTACAGTTGCCAACATTCAACCATTATTTAAATTTCTACTCTGAAAGTAGGATTAAAATAAATTTGGTAATTACTGTCATTCATGAAGGGGGCGAACAAACATGATGGCAGAAACAATTCATCCAACTTACCTAAGGAGTTAGATATTCCAATGTGCAAATCAGCAGAATTCTGATAAGTGCTAAGACAAAAAGAAAAGGGAGTAGTTAGCATTACTTGACCCAGTGCTGATAGCTCTAAAACGAGGAGAAACGTTAAAAATATGAAATTTTCGAAAACTAGGCCTACTTTGAGAGTTAATTACAAGGTTTTACTGAGTTCCATAATACCGCTTATTCCCCAATTCTTCAACTGTATTTTGAAAAAAAATGTATAACAGTTATTTTAAAGACGGGGGATGTAAAAGGTCTTACAACTTTCTTCAGACTTTTGCGCCCCGAAAGCTCAGAAACCACGAGCTGAAGCGCATAAGCCTGAAGAAGAATGTTGTACGACAATTTACATCCCTGTCCTTAAAAGAACTGTCAAAAATTCTCCAAAATGCAGATTTTTATTATGCGAATGAGCAGGTAAAACATCGAGGCGCAGTACGCCAAAAGCATATGAAGAAATGCAGCTAGGCCTAAGTAGGAAAGGTTCACACTAAAATACTGAATTAAATTTTTCTTAGGATTTCAAGGTTACCTATAGTTACGGAACATTTTCAGTTTATTTACCATAATTTTTTGACAGAATTACTTTCCCCACATATTTTATCAGTTTTATTTGTTTACAGGGATCACAAAGTGCAAAAGAGTTGGCTTCTTTAATGAACTTTCAGGTGTCAATACAGAACATAAATATAACCGATTTTAAATCATTGTGCGATGCGATGTGTATGCTATTTAGGTGTATCCCAAATGGGGCTTCAGTTTATTTTTTCACAAGATTGTACACCTATGCAGTTTTTTAAGAGCAGCCACCTCACTAAAAACATCATTACCAGTACCATGAAACATTTGAATAATTTTAAAACTACAATCTTCTTCCATCATCACACAATTTCATACATAAGACACTCACAGAGGCTTGCTAATTTTTGACAGCAATGCTACTGTCATCATCAGGCACTTCAAAGGAAAAATTAGGATCCTGGTCACATTCTTGCTGTTTGCCAGAATTTGAATTTGGCAGAACATGTAGCCTCCTGTATTTACAAGGTAGTGGACCATTCATGCTGTCTTTAAAAGGTAGTGAGCCCTTCATGCTGCTACTATAGCTCTTCAACACCGTGCTAACTGCTCACTCAAGTCCCTCCCCACAAGGTGTCTCGCATTTGGGTATGAAGGGCCCTGAATATTCATAAGTTGGAATCCATTCTGCTCAAGGTGTTGCATAGCAATGGATTCCAGGCACCTTAGATGATTGTCGCGTGCAGAGTTTGAGCGGATGAGCGTCGTGGCTTTCTCCCAGTATATCTCGTGCTCAGTGGCAGCATAGTGGAGCGCAATGCCATCATCCTGCTCTCCTCTCCTGACATTGTCCATATGCTGTCCATCTTGTTCTCACGCCTTTCCTCGTCTCTCCGACATACACTGCACTGCATCCCTCGCACGGTACTCTGTACACACCTTCCTTAGTATCAGTCACATTTCCCATCAAAGCGTCATTCTTTGTCTTCTGAGTCACCCGTTCAACTTCAACAGCAACTGGACGCACTTTCTTTCCTAAACGTTTTCTTAGTCCTTTTACATTCCGCAGGTAGGTTTTAAAGCCACTATGACACAAGATTTCACGTAAAACCTACCTGCGGAATGTAAAAAGGACTAAGAAAACGTTTAGGAAAGAAAGTGCCTCCAGTTGCTGTTGAAATTGAATATGGAAAGATGCATTTATTTTGTAGATGCAGACTTGGAGAGCGAAGTTGAATTGTTTTAAAATGGGCGGCAACAATCTTTGCATTCGTGACAATTACTTGCAACAATTTGGTGGTGCGTGGTGCCGACATAAATTGTTTCTAAGCAGATGGAAACAATCACGGAGATTACCTTGCAGCAGGGGGCTTGCTTGTGTACTGAATGCTGACTTTTTCAGTGATACGGTTTTTTAGCATTGAGTAAAACAAGTAGGCCTATGCGTCTTTTCTGGGTCTGGGTGTACTAATGAAATATTGCAAACGCGACTGATTTTCCTAACAAGACCAAACACTGGGAGAGGCTCTGACTGGGAGACAATCACAGAGATTAACTTGCAGAGGGGGCAGGGAGAAGCACAAAAGGAGGGGAACGAAGGGGCGATTTAAATTGAAGGATCAGTCTACTAATGAATGAAATACAGTATACGCGATTTACTTTCCTAAGAAGACCAAACACCGGGAGGGGCGTCTTTTCTGGGTGTGGGTGTACTAATGAAATATTGCAAACGCGATTGATTTTCCTAACAAGACCAAACACTGGGAGAGGCTATGACCGGGAGACAATCACTGAGATTAACTTGCAGTAGGGGGCCGGGGGAGGAGTGGGGGGGGCAAAGGAGGGGAAGAGGACGAGGGGGAGAGGAGGGGCGAGTAAAATTGAAGGATCAGTCTACTAATGAATGAAATATTGCATACGTGATTTACTTTCCTAAGAAGACCAAACACCGGGGGAGGGTAAGACCGGGAGGCTCAATCCACCGTGCAGCATGCACGGGTCCTGCTAGTGTTATCATAATACCCAGTAGCGTACACTGTATGTTATGATAATACCCAGTATCGTATGTTATGATAAGGACGATAACATTAACAGTACACAAGGTCGTCAATCTGTGTCGTAGCCGGAGGTAATTAGTAATTACGAAAACCAACGCACAACAAACATAACCTTGATCACAGATATTTCACAAGTCCTTACTTTAGAAAATCTCCGTGTGTAGGTTTGATCAGTACAGAACATGGAGCTCGTCTTGCGTCCGTGAAAGGGCAGGGAAGGCGAAACGGGGGAATTCGTAGATGAGCAGTTATCAACGAAAGGCCGCACACCGGACACTTCGGAGGAACGGAAAAACAGAAGATTTTGGCCTTGGGGTCACAATGTTGGAAACAAAGCAAACCAGGGTCAACTAAAGCCATTCCCTGCCATAGACAAACCCGTTTCTACTGAGCACTCACGTCAATATCATAATATTAACGTGTGTTTGAAGAGAAGAGGGTCACAGTTCACTTTAAAAGGCAAAGTTGGCCTCAAAAACTTTGCTGAGAAACCCACGGCCGCCATTCATGACGTCACGACTAGTAAGCGACACGTTAATACACAATTGAAGCTATTAGAAATTGTATTTCAGTTTTAAAGTAGTTATAATGTAGGTTGCAGTTACAAAATAAATGTTAAAAAAATGCTTCGTAGTTACTAATTGTCTTTGAATTAAAGATAACAAAATAAGATTTTTAAAATTTGTGTTTAGATGCTGCTACTTCCCACCGAGACCGACTGCTGCAATAGACATTGACCTCAGTGACGGATGTAGAGGTGTGCCACCGCCGGCCAAAAAAATCAAACGGCACGTGCGCCGCCGCTGGTCAGGTTGCTTTCACGACGCGCCACCGCCGCCGATAATGCTGCGATTCTTTTGCAGTATACAGGGTGTTTAAAAAAAAAACGCTACACGTCGATATCGAATTTTTCTAAGTCCAACAACCCTTCCCCGTCGCTATAACCCTTATCCCTGACCTCAGTAAAGAAATCGTGAAACTTATTCCTGACTTCAGGAAAGAAAGCTTTTATTTGCTTTTCAAATAAGAATCCAAAAGGTAACAAAAGTATGTGACAACCCTGGTTGGTGGTGAGGAAACAAAAAAAGCCCACAATTAGATTCAAAAGTAAAAAGTAAAAAAAAATTTATTTGGCCAGCAAGCAAAATAACTAAATAAAAGCTTTTACAGTATCTGGATATCAAATAAAAACGCAAAAAGAAAAAAACGCATGTGGCAACCCTGGTTGGTGGGAGGGGGTGGGGGAACAAACAATACAAGCCAATAATTAGATTTCAAGTAAGAAGGGAAAAAAATGTATTTGGCTATAAAGCAAAATAGCTAAAATAAAGGCTTTTACGGTATTTGGATTCCAAATAAAAACGCAAAAGGAACAAATGCATGTGCCAACCCTGGTTGGTGGGGGTTGGGGGGGGGGTGTAGGTGATCAAAACAAACAATATTTATTTTTTTTTTTATTTAAAATAGAAAGAATCAATAAAGCATTTATTTGGCCTTCAAATAAAATAGCTAAAATAAATACATTTACAGTATTTGGATTTCAAACAACAAATCGCAAAAAGAACGCATTCACGCCTTAAACGAAGATGATCCGGATTCGACACATTCAGTTCTGAGAAATTCCTAGATTTCAAATAATAATAAAGCAAAAGAAAAAGTGCTTGTGGAACCGGGGGGCGGGGGGAGGGATGAAGAATTTGACATGGTCCCCCGTCCCATTGCCGGGCCAGATATGCTAACCTTTAGAAGGCTGACGTTTGACATTTTGTTTCAAACCATCATTAAGGTTTAGAGACAAAGAAAGATGTTCCAGGTGATGAATCACGAACGAAGGTGCTCGAACTGGCCTCCTCGAGCAACGATACACTCACCACATCTGAACAAATTCTCTCTGCATAAGTCAGGTGTAAATGTCTCAAATGCAGCAGTAATTAGAACCTGCAGTGTTGCAATATCCTGGGCTGGTTGAATGTACACCAAAACCCGTACTATTCCCACACATTTAAAGTCCATAGGCGTCAGATCGCACAAAAGCACGGGCCATTCCATCGCACCTCTTCTACCAATCCTGCTGTTGGGAAATTGGTTATCAAGAAGGTCTCACACCTGTGTTGCATAGTGCGGTGATGCACCATCTTGTTGGAAAATAATATTTTCGGGACACTTTTCCCGTGCAGCTGGCTGAATCTAGATACACGCTAGTGTGTCACGCCAAGTTAGGCAAAAACATCACAACAAACATCACATTAATTCAATTGTCGAGGTAGTAAACCATTGTAGCCCAAAGCCATTGCGTCAGTGTCTTATATCTTGAAGCATAGTTGGGCACATTTCAGGTACTTGAGGAAAAGTAATAATGCGGTACAAAAGCTTAAATTGTGTTGAAATCAAGAGCAATGACCCACCTGACAAAAAGTAACTCGTGTAGGAGTGCCAGCTAAGATGCTTTCAATGCAAAATCTGACCCTCAATAACGTTGTAAATGTGTTACTAGTTACTAGCTAGCTCCACTCATCCCCATGTTAACTTCCATAGGGTGATTATTCATCGATACCGAGATAACGGGAAGGCTTCCAGCTATGAAATTGGGCGAATTGGTGCAGTACAACACGAACTGCGTACCTTTTTATGGTTTGGAGCCTGAGGGCGTAACGGGAATGGTGTGGGAGGGCGTGTAAGTACGAAAATATTGTTATAACCATTGTTAGTATTGTTGGCATCGTCTCTCATTGGACGGCCAAAGTTCGGACAATGAGAACGTGTATACTGAAGTGCGTGCCTAGACACACACTAGTGTATAACGGTAAATCTAAACAACGTTCCAAAGAAATTGTATTCACGTCCAATTCACGAAAAATAAACCAACTGTAATAACAATGTCAAAAACTGAAATAAACCAACTATAACAACAAAGTCAAAAACTGGTAAAGAGGCCACCAAGTTGAGAGTTGTTCGGCCCTTCAAAGGAGTGATATCAACACACCAAGTAACTAAATAAAACAAATTACAACAAAATTAAAACCAAACCAAAAACCTATAAAGAGGTGACTAAGTTGAGAATGGTTTGGCCTATTGGCAAAAGATAGTAGAAAATTGTTGAAAACCAATTTCTTGTAGAAGTGGCACTTTATTACACATCTGCACGGTAGTGGAGTTGAGTCAATACACAATTAAAAAAAAAAAGGAGTGATATCATATCAAAAACCAAAACTGGTAAAAGGGGCCGCCAAGTTCCGAATGGTTCGGCGCTTCAAAGGAGTGATATCAACACACCAAAACAATCGCCAACTTAATCGCACCGAATAATGCTTTGGACGTTAAATGAAAACTTGAACATTCCTACCGAAAGTAGCAACGTTCTTGTTTTCATTTAACCTTCGAACTATTAAGCGGTGGTTAACTGACACCACCTGATGAACCACCTGATTAACCAACTGATTAACTTGGCGAATGTTTTGGCGTGTACATATCACTCCTTTGAAGGGCCGAACCATTCGGAACTTGGCGGCCCCTTTTACCAGTTTTGGTTTTTGATATGTCCTGTCTTCTAGCAGCTGACAATATACTGCACCGTGGATTGTTCCATCAAGGAAGAATGGTCCAATGACCCCCCCCCCCCCAAACCATACACCTCCCCAAACATTGATGTCATGTGACGGCGTGAATGCCGTCATAGTGACGTGTGGGTTGTCATCACTGTAAAATACGCAGTTGTGACGGTTAACTCTGCCATTCAGATGAAACTGGCTTCATCGGAGTATAATATCCGTTCCACGTTCTGTGGAGCATCTGCAAGGAAATTTAGGAATTCGTCCATCGCAGAACTGAATGCGTCGATCGGGATCATATTCGTTTAAGGCGTGGATACGCTGTGGACGGTACATCTTCAAGCCTATGTCCGTAATTAGCCTATTAGCTGACCGCTACATCTGCTTGCCGTTCCAACTGATGCTGGAACCTCGTTGGTTCATCAAGCAACGCGTGGTGGATCTCGGCGGCATTTTCACTCGTTCTTGCCGTTCGTTTACAGCCAGAATGGCCCTTATGTTGATTTTCCTCAGAACCTGTGGTTTCAAATTTCTCCACCAAATGTGCCACTGTAGACCGGCATGGAGGTGGCTGAAGATACGTAGCCTGCCATCTCACTAAAACGTCTGATATATCGTTTTGGTAATAACATTTAATAATATTGATACGTTGGTGTAGGTTCATGCGTGGCATGTCGTTATGAAATACAAAAACAACGAGTGGTTGGCTATCGAACGAAGCGAATACAAAAAGAACAAACTGTATCGAATGATACGTATCAGGATGCACCTAACTACTGTCACGTCCAAGTGTACGGACCAACCAGTACTACAGTATACTACACATCACACAATAGTGCATGCCCTGCGGACATCAGGTCACATGACTCACAACTTTGCGTGCAACGGCAGTACAGCTGAAGGGGCAACATAATTATAGCATTAACCAAAGTTACTAAATCGGCAATTAAACTCAGCCAATTACAGAAAGTACAGTACTGTAAACTGGGAACACCTGTTGGATAATGTTACTAGGCCTTTTGTGCAGCAAGTGGTGTGGGGATTAGATGTGAATACTGGATAGTTGGTAATTCAGCATGTATATTGGGCGCAGGGCCGTAGCCAGCACCCCCGCAGCCCCGCACGTGCAGGGGTTATGCCTACTGGGCCGAAAAGCACGAAACGCGATGAGGCCCTTACTAGTGGACTATAGCGTTGATTTTTGTTTACAAACTCGTGCTAAGTTCAGTTCCAGAGAACCACGTAGCGTAGAAAGGTTACAGTTTCAACTGAAAGAGCATTCTTTCTATTTCCTGTAGGCCTAAGCGACGTGAAAATGACCTGTTTATGTATAAAGCTTACAGTTTGGAAGCAGTTAATGATTAAGTTTAAAATTTGTTTGACAGCTAACAACAAAATTGTAAGCCCAACACGATAAGATGGTTAAATTATTTCGAAACGTCGTATTAGCTTCAGGAGCAGTGTCAAATTGTTGAACACGTAGTCGTAAAATAAATCGCACTGATTGTTAATTAAAAAAAAAAAGTGGTAAACAAATTAAACTAGTTATGTTAAAACAAGCTTAACGGTATTAAAAAAGAAATACAACTTCAATAACAACGAAGCGCCATCCTCTAACTCACAGTCGTGAAGCATAGACCTTTTTCCTAGTACACGCACGGTTACATTACGCTCAACAGAAAAAAGTGCGTTTAAAATAAAATTCAGATTAACAGGGATTTGCTTTAATTTTTTTTAAATTTGAAATTCCACTTGTAATTTTACTTGCAATTGTTTCTGTGGGTAAGGTATTTTTAATTGTGACGAATGGGAGTTTATTTTCTTTATTTTTTGTGGAGCCGGCGGGGGGGGGGAGGGGGAGGCTCTCTTCATTTTTATTCTAGTGCAGGGGTATATAACATTTCCTGGGTACTGCCCTACAGGGTATCAGGGATAAGAGGCCTCAGAAGCTACGTTGTACTGCCGCCGTACAAGTGGCTTCCCCCCATCATCCAGGGTTGCTACATGCGTTTTTGCTTTTGCGTTGTTATTTGGAATCCAAATACTGTAAAAGCCTATATTTTAGCTATTTTGCTTGATGGCCAATTAAATGTGGTTTTTTTCTTATTACTTGAAATCTAATTATGGGCTTTCATTGTTTTTGGTTTCTCCATGGTTTCTCAACTTAAACATGGAAGACAGGTAACTATCAAAACACACGGCTGTTGATGTATTGTTCATTCGGAATATTGCATTTTTTAAACTCTTAAATTTGGAAAAAAAAAACGGCAACTGCCTAACTACAAACTATTTAAAGCGAACTGTTTTAAACTTGAATTTCAAGCGATGACTATACAATTATTACCCCTTTTTTAAACCAAGGAATCTGATAGCCAGACAACTGCCAAACTGCAAACCGCATCCGACATATCTAACCCGAGGCTTACCCATTTTTGTAAAAACCATGGAAACTGAAAGACGGGCAGCTGCAAAATAATAGCAGCAGTTGATGGGATGTTATAACCCAAAGTTATTTGTTTTAACCCCAACATTTGAGGCAAAGATAGGTAAGCATTTTAAGTTATGCCTAATCAAATACCTTCTCAGCCATGAATTTTGAAGCCACGCAAATTTCAGACTACAATTGCACTGAATTATGACTAACTCACATAGTACTAACTCATCCTGAATTCATGAAATTTGCAACTAGCAAAAAGACCTTTTTTTTGAAAGCAAGACAATCGAAAGACAGGCAACTGCCAAAATACAAACAGTTGGTACGATGTCTAATCCAAAGTTACCTTTCCAAATCCGAAAAATTTGCGGCAACTACTGGTCTAACCCGAATTTTGCCTAGTCATGAAACTAACTCAAAATACTGTCAAAACTACAATCCACATTAATTATACCATGCTCGCATAATACCCCTTTATTCATTTCTGGATTGCAAGTGACAACTGCCAAACTACAAACGGCATTGTGATATATATCGGAATATTTCCTTGTCTTAGAACCCAAAGGTCTGCGAAACTATAAAGAGGAGTAGCAGTCTAATCCTAATATACATTTGTTTAAACCGTAAATTTAAAAGTCTGGCAGAGGCACTACAAACTCCGATTAAAGAGATGGTTAACCTGAATGTTACTTCTTTTTAACAATTAAGTTTGAAAGCCAAGCAACTGCCGAATTAGAATGCAGATGTTCTCTTGTCTAGTCTAATATTTTTTTTTTAACCGTTTAGTTTAAGACTAGCAACTGTCTGAGTGCTATCAGCAGTGAAGTGATGCCTTGACACAAAAATCTTCAAACCACGAAATTTGAATCCAGGTAACTGCATAACTGTGGTTAAAAAGACATCATGCTCGATGCACAAACGGATAAACACAGGTATACCTAATATTTCAGAGCAGTTCAAGGGTTGGCTCCATCTTCAAAGGATTAAAAAAAATAACTCATCATAAACATCCAGTCTACCTGGTCGCCATGTTGAAGAAAATGACATATGTGGAATCACAATTCCTTCAACATGGTGACTTGGTTCACTGGATGCTGGTTTTTTGAGTTTTTTTTAAACCTATATGAAAATGGAGCCAACCCTTGAAATGCTCTGAAATATTAGGTACCCGTGTTTTTTTAAGCGTCGAGCTGAGTGTCTTTAACAGTACAAAACACATTTTTTAACCATTCTTATACTGCTTAACTATGAAACGCAGTTGATAAGTCTCACTTAACACGTTGCCCCTTTTTTAACCCATCGAATTTCAACACAGGCTGCTGCCAAACTACAATAATTTGACGCGGTTATCTAATCCATATTACCTTTTTTTGATAATAAAAATTGAAGCTACTCACATGTTAAACTACAACCACAGTTAAATTATGTGTAACTCGCTATTACCCCTTTTTATAACCCTTGATATTTGAAAGGGCGTAAGCAACAAGCAGAAGAAGCACTCTATAACCAGAATATTAAGTTTTTAAACTGTTTAATTTAAGCAAGAGGCAACGGCAAACCTTAACTACTAGGGGCTAGCGAAATCCCCCATAGGAAGCTCACGAAATAAACCCACACCCTGATGAAGGTCAGTACCCTGCCTGGTGAAATTTGGGCCAATGTTAACTAACCTACCTAGCCTACAATAAAGGCAACAACATCACTAAGGTAAATAGTTGGAGAGCACTTTTTGGTCAGAGAGTGATTCCAGCTTGGAACTCAGACATTGTTTCAGCACCATTGTTGCATATCTTTCGCAACAACGTAACACGTGGAATTTAAGGGCACTCTTATTGCGCCCTGAAGATCGCCCATGAGGCCGGCCACCCCCCATTCTCCTTTATTCCAGATTTTTTCCCAATTAATCCCCATTTCTGCCCCCAAGAAGTCTTTAAAGTTTTTTTTTTATTTTGACGTGCATTTGGTAATGCGAATTTGCTTAAGTTTTTTTTTCTTCAAATGGCGTGCTGTTAGCAGTCTACCCAACCCTTGCCAGTCCAATTTACTTTTTTGAATGGAGCAATTAAAGTCATTAATTATTATTATTACAAATTCATCATGAAACAATGACAAACAATGGAGCACTTGTTTCCTACGGGCGGGTCACTAACCATAATCTCTACACTCTACACACATAACAGGTTTCTGGTAGTGTTTGGGCGGGCTATAGAGCAGTGACACGACGTAGTATTATTGTATATAACTATGCTGGAGCCTTAATGGGTTAGCTGCAAGGGGTACTGCAGAGAGAAAGAAGGGCGTCATACTGAAGCCGATGCTGTGAAGTGTGATTTCTTAGACCTAAAACGCGCGATTTTTGTTGTTGGAGAAAACTTTATTTTAAGCCTAAGAAATCCCCCTTTTTATGTAGTGAACCTTGTAGTTATGCCCTCTAAAACCCATACTGGTGCCAATCTGGTGCCAATCTGGTGCCAATATGGCGGTAAATGTCACAGCTCTATAGGAAAAATAAACCAACACGGCATAAGCACAAGAAAACAACTGAGGTTTATTACTCTGAAGCATAAAGTCGCAGCATTTTCAAGAATTATTACACTGTAGGTGTTCCCTTTACCCGATCTACAATAAAGCATCCTTCATAACATAAAGACACAAGCCGCAATTAAATATCCAGGATAATGTACGTGATCAGTGTTCAGTCTTCAGAACATTTGACATACTGAGACGAATACTACTTGCAGGTACGAAGACGATTTCGTGGTCACACAGCAGATGTTAACCTCTAGTAGACTTTTACACGATATTGCGTACATATGATAAAACATTCTATCGAGTATCTAGGCCATTTAGTAATTATTATTGATCTGCTTGTTTAATTTAAATATGGTTCTCAGGGTTCAGGCTTGAGAACAGTTTACAAACTGAGATGAATACTTGCAGGGACAAAGGTGATACCGACATCACACAGCAGATGTTAAATAACCCCGAGTAGACTTTTACAGGATATTTCGTACAAATGATAAAGTGTTCTATTGAGTGTCTAGGCTATTTAATAATTATTTACCTGCTTATTTAATTTAAATAGAATTCTCAGAATCCAATATTGAGAACATTTGACTTACTGAGACAAATACTTACAGGGACGAAGGTGATATGGACATCACACAGCAGATGTCAATTAACCGCGAGCAGAATTTTACAGGATATTTCATACAACTGATAAAGCGTTCTATTGAGACTGTCTAGGCCATTTAATAATTATTATTTATCTGCTTGTTTAATTTAAATAATTATCAAAGAATGCCTAACTTATTCAGCATAAAAGAAGAGTTGATAAATTATTAACTACATCACCCTTTCAATCGTTTCCCTCCTTTCTCAAGATAATTTGATAAAGGGTTTTTTTTTCTACAAAATAGCTTTTAGTCTCCCCTCTCGTAAAATTATCCAACTCTCCTTAAAACTGGTCCTCTACTTTTCCTCACCAAGTTATACTTCACAAAAATCGTTCTGTCGGTTTGAAAAAAATTTGCAGGTGCCCAATTCATCATTAAGATGCTAAACTTATTTTAAGAACTTGTGTGAAATTTTAAAACATCACGAGTCTTGCTAATAAATGTCACGATTGGACCGAAACACGAGTCAAAACTATTCTGATAAGGAAAACTCTCCTTTTGCTTTGACCGAAATCCAACATTTTTGTTTAAAGCATACCGTGCGTGTTGCCTTGGCATGGCCTACCTACTTCGACTTTAAAGTGCTCGCAGCATAAACCAGATTCTTCATGGTTCCGTGGTAATATTTCTTAGGGTCTTCCTTTAAGAAACCTTTCAACTTAGGCGAAATAACATGCACGCTGCCTACGTCAGTGACAAGGCAGATCTGATCGTTTGCTAAATTACACATATGGGCGACATACCTTAATTCTAGGTTCAAGATTTCCTGAGCTGATTCCCAAGAGTTTAGATCGAATTGGTACAATAAAGGAAACCTGTGGGACGAGGTCACAGGGCACCCACGTTTTCTGATGATAAATGCCCTACCTTCAAGCAAAGTTATACAGAAAGTTTTTTGGTTTACTTTCCTCCCGATGCCGAAAGGAGTATTAACCAAAGTCCATTGATTGGTACTAGGATTGTACACCTCCCCACTTGCAGTCTGATCATCAGGCAAACGTTGTTTTGGCAACATGGTATAACCTCCAACAACAAACAGCAAATTGTTTACAGCAATAACACTTGGATTTTCTCTAAAAGTCTTAAGAGGTGCTACAGTCTTCCACTCGCTTGTTTCCAGATCAAACCGATCTACTTGGTTTAAACGGACATTGTCTTCTGTAAGGCCCCCAACAACATAGATGGAGTTTTGCAGTTCTCCTGCACCCATGGCCCAACGAGGAATTTCTAGATCCTTCATTTGTTGCCACTTGTTTGAGCAACTGTCATATTTCAGAACTGTTTTCGTGGCGTCCCACGAATGATTAACACCACCTATAAAGTACAGTTCATGACCAATGTTCACGATTGCTGATCGTCGATACAGCTTTGGTTCAATCGGTGAAGGATCAGCCATCACTTTAGAGTCTGGATCAAATAGCTGCAGTACCCATTCGCCATTTTCATATTCTGACACAAAAAGCAAAACTTTGCGATATTCACTTGTAGCGACTGGTTGGCTTTCAACCTCTTGTGTGGGCATTGGTATCGTGGATGAATTATTAATTTGCTGCAAATAGCTGTCGAGATGTCTTCTGCCTGAAATGAGGAAACTTAAATCTGCAACAGTACGCATTGGCATAACTGGTGTTGCTTTAGATTTCACTTCCACATTAAAAGTTGCCGATAATTCTTTATTATACTGACAAGTTTGACTGTTCAAAGGTCCCCGTTCAATGCACATTGTATCGTCAGCCTTTTTGATGCGAGGCGTATCACTTGAAGCGGATGGGTCTATCGAAGTTACGGAGAAGAATTCGCTTTTGATTTTCGTGACTGGCATCCCCGAATTTGTTCGTGAACTTTCGGCGAATTTATCCTGGTGATTTTCCTGATGCTCATCAGTTGTTGATGGTAGTTCTTCATTACAGTGTGCTATTTGACTGTACAGAGATGCCATTTCAATGGACGTTGTCTCATCAACCTTTTTCACATGAAGCGTATCACATGAAGCTGATTGGTACATCAAAGTAGGCCACAAATGCTCCTTTTTCATACTCGTGGAAACTGTTGTCACTGCACCGACCTGGGATCTTTTGGCAATTTTTTTCTTACGATTTTCTTGCCGCTTATTAAGTGTTGGGGGTAGTTCTTGACTGTCGAGTGCAGCCGGTTCAATGGACATTGCATCATCAGAAGCTGACCGGTCGCTTGAAATCAGGGACAACGGTTCGTTCTTGATTTTCGCGTTAACAGATGCCTCGGATTTAATTTTTTTTTGCGAAGCATCTTCAGCATTTTTCACATGAAGGAAATCACATGAAGCTGATCGGTACATCAAAGCAGGCCACAAAGGCTCATTTTTGATATTCGTGGAGACTGGTGTCACTATATTGACCCTCAATCTTCTGGCAGTTTTTTTTTTACGATTTTCTTGCTGCTTATTAAGTGTTGGTGGTAGTTCTTGACTGTCGAATGTAACCCGTTCAATGGCCATTGCATCATCAGAAGCTGATTGGTCGCTTGAAGCCAGGGACAAAGGTTCGTTCTTGATTTTCGCGTAAACAGATGTCTCGGAGTTAATTTTTTCTTGCGAAGCATCTTCACGATTTTTCACGTGAAGGGCATCACAGGAAGCTGATCGGTACATCAGAGTAGGACACAAAGGCTCATTTTTGATAGTCGTGGAAACTGGTGTCACTACATCGACTTGCGATCCTTTAGCAATTTTTTTCTTACGATTTTCTTGCTGTTCATTAAGTATTAGTGGTGGTTCTTGACTGTCGAATGCATCTTGTTCAATGTGCCCTGCATCATCAGAAGCTGGCGGGTCGATTGAAGTCAGGGACAAAGGTTCGTTCTTGATTTCCGTGTAAACTGATGTCACAAAGTTAATTTTTTCTTGCGATGCAACGTCAGCATTTTTCACGGGAAGCGCATCACATGAAGCTGGTCGGTCCTTTGATGTCGGAGACAAAGGTTCATCTTTAATTTTTCTGTGAACTGATGATACGAAATCAATTTTTTCTAGCGATCTTCTGGCAGTTTTCTTCTTGCGTTTTTCTTGCGAATCGCAGTCAAGTTCTTCTCCCGAAGAATTGTTACGCAGACTTGGACTGGAAATCAGAATTTCTGGTAAACCCGGTAATGTAAACTCGCAAGAAGTCACCAGAGGGGTCCTTTGCTCATTACCTACGATCTTTTCCAGCAAATTTCCAGTCCTATCTTGCTTGTTCCAATCTTCTTCTTGTTTAATACAGCTTGTTACGGTCTGTTCTTTATGCGGCCTGATACAGCCTATTCCAGCCTCATTCCAGCCTGTTTCTCCCGGTTCCAGCTTTTGTCTCTTCCGTTCTGTTGCAACCTCGCCATGTGTACCAAGCACTACGCTTGGTCGTTTTGGGCGAGAATTGAGCATCTTCAACGGAGAATTGGCTGTACAATGGGTAGCTAACAGGACTGGGGTCTGGCATTCGACCGCCATTTTCGTGTCCAAGAAACTAGATGTAGACACGCTCTAGTGTGTCGCTGCCAAGTAACATTAGATCGTCCGATTGTAGACATCCGATTGTTAAAAGATTGATTGTTGATAAAAAAAAAAAGCGGCCTCACGGACTTATTTGGATGAGTAGAGTAATGCGATTATTGTTGTTTGTTGTATGTTTGTAGTTTTCTTTCTTTTTAGCGTTTGTGTGTTAAGGCGTACGGCTCTCTGCAAATAAATTGAAATTGAAATTGCATGTTTGGAGTTATTATCAGCCTGTAGTTTTGTTTTGGGGTGTGTGGCCAGGGGCCAGGAACCCATAATAATTTTTTCCGGCCTCACTAGCAGACATGTGTCGGTTAACTGTAAGCAACTAAAACCATTTTATCATGTTGAGGATAAATCCCAATGATGCCGAAATCGTTCAAATTGTGGAAAATGTAAGGGAAAAGTGCAGGGATGAAGAAAAACTAAAGTTAAAGGATGAGTGTCCACCTGTCATAGACCCATTAATAACGTTGTTTTCATCATACTGTCTAGATAGCTGGTAACGTTTTCCCAATGTTAAATCCCATAAACTCTTTGCTCGTGACAAGCGAAAAATTCTAAAGGCCTGTGCACAGCTGAACGTTTACACACGAATGCATGGTGTTCCTTTTGTTGGTTTTGGACCTTTAGGGGTGAGACAAATGCGTGGGAGGGTTTTGAAATTAGGAACCAAGGAATTTATGTTACGTTTGTCTTTTCCATGTTTCAACTAAAGATTTCAAGCAATAATGGCTTGGTCGGTCAACCGTGGTCCTTAAATTTATTGTAAAAGCCTGTACGAACGACGATGAGTCGTGGGCGAACTAAAAGCTGAACTGTAATGAAACGAAGGACAAAATAGTTAGCCATTTTCGTTACCGTGGATTGCGAAAGAATAAAGCGATGCATGTTAGATGATGGTAATACGAACATCCACGAGCAAACGGGGTTTGTGTTAATAACCAAGAAACAAAATGCTTTGCGGTCTGATGTTATAGTAACAGTAAACTTCAGAATTTCTGCACGACAAAATGTGAACGAAGAAAGTAAATGAAAAAATTGTTAATTTGGCTGATTTAACGTCTAATTATTTATAAACATAAAATTCGTCAAGAAAAATGGTAGAGATAAAGATACTACGGTGTGACCTTTTGTACGTTCACAGCCCGAAGTTAATGTATCAACTAAAAGCATATCTTATCATGTCGAGGATAAATCTCATTGCAGCAGAAATCATTGTTGTGGAAAGTCTAAGGGGAAGATGCTGGGATAAATAACACAAGTGAAGAGGATGCGCTGATTGAGTGAGAAATTTCAGCTTCAATGCATAGATTAACATTAACCTCGGGAGGATTAACTGAAGGGAGATGCGTTGATTTAGTGAGCGAAGTGACCAAAATCAGCGTTTGATAGCCCGTGCACAAAAATGGGACTGAAGAAACTTAAGCATGTGAAGCATGGATACACAATAAACCAAACCGTGTTAATTTGGCTGATGGAACTGATAATTAGGCAACGGGAAAATTGTCAATACGAAAATTTATAGATAACAAATTCTCCCAGAAAAAAAAGGTACGACGTGTGACCTTTTGTACGTTCACAGGCCTATGAAAGTTGTGATATCCACCCAAAACCTTGTAATATACTGCCAAAACTGCAACAGGAATACAAGAAACTGCCAGGTTTTCAAAAAAAAAGTTTGCCTTTGAAAGTAGTTGTGGAGTCGTCATTTGTGGCTCCACAATGGATGCCTTCAATTTAGAGTCAATATGTTAACCCTACCTAGTTCACCTTAATTCCCTAATAGGCTAGTCCCATTCAATTGTATACTATACTGTAAATCACATGACTTCCTGTAGTAACTGTACTTATACCCCTCCTCACAGGAAGTAAAGCGTCTTTTCAACTGTAGCCTACACACTGGTTAGTCCGTGTCTTTGCTTTACCATTGGTGCCCACGCTGTGCTAAGGTGTGTCCATACCAAGGACATCACAGTAGTGATATCATTCAACCAGGGAAAGGCTGCCAAGGTTAATCCTATATTAGCAAAGTTAATCAGACTGAATAATACTTTCTACGATGATAACCTGAAGGTTGCTACCGCGATTAGCAATGTTCTAGTTTTCATTTAACTTTCGAACTATTAGTTGGTGAAATTTTAATTTTTTTAAAATTTTGGATTTTAAAAAAACTTTAATTTCTTTGAGCTTTAAGTCAGCCGAAACAATTTAATGCATGTGTGGCTGACTGGCTCAATTTTGAACATTACCAAATTTTTTTGAGAGAAGAAATATCTGGTAAAGGGAGGACCCAACCCGGGGATTTGAACCAGGAAACCTCCGATCATCGTCGGGGCCAAGAGATTGTCCAGATTTGGCAAGAATAGTTTCCATAGCTAATGAAGGCGCGTATGGTAGCCTCTATTGCTACCCTGGCCAATTTATTAGTAGGATTAACCTCGGCAGCCTTTCCCTCATTGAATAATATCACTTCCTTCAAAGGGTGACCCTCTTTGGAAACTTGGCAGTTTCATTTATACCAGTTTTGGTTATGGGTAAATGGAAATAGCCGAAACTAAAGGTGACAAACAATTTCTACTGGCTGCCAGCTTGTCGTTTGGTGCAGAGTTGGACCGGGACACTTTTTTTTTAACCCGGTGACCTCAAAACTGGTTGACCCTGGGACCCGGTGACCCGCCAGACCCGATGACCCAGCCTGACCTGGTGACCCGGCCGGACCCGTTTTTCCGAATTGACCCGGTGACCCAGCTGGATCCAGTGACCCGGCCAACATGGCTTGACCCAGTGACCCAGCCAGACCTGGATTTAGCTGATGACCCAGTCGAATCTGGATTGACCCGGCCGGTCCAGGGTTGACCCAGTGATTTCGGGTAGGAAGGGAAACAACTGAAAATAAGGTCCGAGAATTATTTGCAACTTGAACATATGCCCTCCACCCCCCAGCCCTGCAAGCAACTCACCCTCAGCAATTCTCATGCCTTTAAATCGCCCATTAAACAATTTTTTTCACTGCAACAAATGCTATACTTGTCCACTTTTATCAATCAAATACGAGTCTTGTGCCTGTCCGGGGGGGGGGGGGGGGGCCCCCCGAACCGATGAAGAGTAAAATTCTGGATTTGCTCGTCTTAAATGGGATCGAAACCGATATTTTCTCACCAGAAAGAATAAGTTGTGATGTCTGTATCAAGCGTTACTGCTGTGCTGGATTGTGAAGCTCGTTTGCACCAACTGTCACAAATTAACTTTGTAACGTACTTTATGTTCCTCATTAAAACTCTTGGAAATATAATAAAACAATAATATTATTGTCGTTAAGCTAAATATTTTCTATAGAAACAGTGGTAATCACTTTCGGTATTAACACAGAAGAAAAATTCAGTTTATTTTAGTTTGTGGCTTTAGTTGCGGATCAGTGGGTATCCAATTCAGTTCAGCTGACCAGGTCAGGCTATAGGTCGATAGATCTAATCCGGAATTCCGGATCACCGGGTCTGACCCGAAATTACGGGTCAGGTACTCTGACCTGGTGTCCTGGACTAAAACTTGACCTCAAGACACAGTTGACCCGGTGATCCGATCCAACTCTGGTATTGTGGTTTCGCTCAACGTTTTCAGTGTTAGGGCTCGTTTATGCAACGAAACCTTCTCGCTCGCCGAAAGCTATTTGCTAGGCAACCGTTATTTATTTACGATTAATTTCCCGTTTCTATTAAATGAATGCGGTAACAGACAACAAATTAAATGTATTATAAATAACAACACGGACAAAGAACAAAGTGCAGCAGTCATTTTAAACATTGCTATAACATTGTTGCCATTTCACGCTATTCTCGCTGAAAAAACAGCTTCTAGCAGTGATCAATCGATGGTAGAATAAATAGCTTCTCGCAGCGAGAATTCAAAATCCAACATGGCGTCTATTTCGGGGTTGTCGAATCGAAGACAAAAAATCGTATACCGGCGCTCAGAAATCTATTCGTCGACTTGTGCTGCAGTAAAAATTGTTTTCTAGTTGTCATAAATTGACGTTGTCATGTTGCATGCATCGTACGTCGTCTCGCGAGGCACGAGGAGGAGATTTGCTTCCGCGTTGTTGCCATAGTTACTATACGTATTAAACAACTCGAAAGCCGCATTCTCCGGCAAAAGCGAGAAAGCCAGTAGATTTAGTATTGACCAAGTAAAAGCTAGTAAGCGAGAAAATTTTCCTTGCGTAAACGCGCCCTTAGTCACATTGCTATTGTTTTTCTGTTTCAGTTTGTTGCACTTTTGTTCTGCCAAAAATGACCCTTGAACTCGATCTGCTTTACCATTACATCATTATTGTACTTTCTGGTTTCTTTTGATGTTTTATCTTTATTTTTAGCGTTTGTATTTTATGTAAATATTAGCTTGGCAACCGGTCTAGCCGGTTCCCGCATGCACAAGCGAAATTCTTTATTGGGCAGCGTGAAATGAAACGAGCGCCCCCCCCCTCGGTCCCCCTGAGCCCTCCCTGCATCCTCCTCACATTCCCCAATTATGTGGTTTTATTCCCCCTGTGGTCCCCCCCCCCGTATGCTCCGTCCCCTCCCGCCCTCCTGCCGTCCCTCGCATTTCCCCCATATCCCGGGTTCCCTGTTCCCCCTCCCTTGGAACCCCAGGTGTTTGGTCTTCTTAGGGAACCAAAGAACCGATTTTCAATTTTTATAGTTTAAAATTAAGTATTAAAAATTCTCTCTTATGACAGTTATTTTAAGGCGATTACAGTATTCCTTTCAGTGTTATTCTTGCAGAAACAAAAAATAATAATGGATATTAGTATTAAAAAAAACGCTTAAGAGTATAAAATACGGATGTAAGCTTTAAAAACTTAAGGTCTATAGGAACATATTAGAAAAAGACATGTAAGCCATCAGCGTCTCAGTGTCACACTAATACGTGTAAAAGAAGCTCCAGCTTGTTTTTTGGGACGCTGGAGATTCTTTTACACGTACACTGGGGGGGTTATCTTATGCGGTTCCGTATGTAATTCGATATCTACGGCTACAATGCATGTTTTCTGTACATTTTCGGTTGCTTCATGGGGTACGCAGGAGGGGTGGGATGCTGGGGAAGCTTCGGTGGTATTTCATGGGGATCCATGGCTGGTTTAATTTCTACTGCTAGGAATGACTGCCATACCACAATGTATGCTTTCAGTACGATCAACAAGAATTTTTCGGTTATCAACCTCGTGGAGCGGGAATAGGGAGGAAGCCCCAAGGGCATTGGAGGATTTTGCGGGAGTTCCATAGCTAGTTTGATTTCTACTGCTAACAATGACTTGTGTACCAAATTTCATTCTTTTAGCACTATCTGCAAGAATTTGTTGATCAGGCCTTAAGGAGGGGAACAGGGGAGGGGGCTGTTGTGGTGCCTTGTAGATTATCTCGAAGGGGTTCCATAGCTAGTTCAATGCGGTTCAATGAATGACTTGTATACCAAGTTTCATGTATTTTTTAAGGCTTTCATCCGTATTTTTTACGCTTAAACGTTTTTTCAATACAGATATTAAAAAGTATTAAAGTTTTTGTGGGATTGTGCGATTGGGATTACTCGCACTCGGTTGTAAGCAATTGTACATTTAGTTGGAAATCGCTTCTGAAAGTTGTGTCGTTGCTTTAGGTCCGCTAATATAGTCTGTTCCACATTATCTCTGCAGGAAACTGACTGAATGACT
>JAHWFP010121125.1:146600-169987 GCA_023313725.1 Lithobius niger
ATAATGTGGAACAGACTATATAGACGATGCGTTTCTTGTCAGGCATGATATTTATTAAAAATTAAAAATAGAAAGTCATTACAGTCTAACAATTTTCGCCATTTCAAAGCAATCCTCGTACATCTTAAGAAGCCAAGGTCAAGTAAAACACTTTAAAATCCATAAAAACGTAAAACATCAAAGCACGAGAATAAAAATAGTAAAATGGACCCAAGGCAGCTCAGAAACTGCCATTAGGGAACCTGACCGCTTCACTTGTCACTTGCAGGCCAGAGTTCAGGGGCCCTACTGACAGTTGCTTATCTACTTTAAACCCATCTTGTGCTTTGCGTGTTTAAGTTTTTGTGGGATTAAAGTGTTTTACTTGAAATCTTAGCCGTATCTTTTGTTTGATAACGAAGAGGGATCGATTCGAAACGTCGCAAATTGTTTATTGCATTGTACTGGCTTTCTATTTTTAATCGTTGCGTCGTAAGGCCTTTTTACGGAGCCCTGTAGAGGACATACCAAAAAAAAAAAAAATTAGGTTTATCTCGACATAACGAATTTCCGTTTCTGCGATCTTACGGGAAGTAGTAACGGAAGTAGTAATATAGTTTGTTATCTCGAGATAACGAATTGGTTATGTCGAGATAACAAACCTAATTTGTTTTTTTGATGTCCTTTACAGGGCTCTTCCGTACTTTTACGATTTCATTCTTATTAAAAGAAATATCAGTTATTGGATTTCAGCGATTGACTAGTAAGATCATCCAACTAGAACGAAAACTTAACTTACGGTTATTACAAAACCAACAATTTTAGTTAAAAAGTTCACGACTTCGAGTAAGGACAATTCGGTTAGTTTTCCCTGTTTTGTTTGGTAGTGGGGAAGGGGTTAATTTTTATTACGTTGGATATTCACCCAAACCAAAAAAATGCACTACTAATATCGTTCAGCCAAAAAAGGCGGCCAACAAATCTGCTTCCCAACCCAAGTCACTGCTGTCGGATATTAGTTAAGATAGAGAGTAGACGGTTAGGACTACAGCGTCTGTGGTAGGTTTATTGACAGCTAGCAGTTTTTAATGTCGTTAATGTTTTCAGTGGGTAGTTTTAACTCGTTTCTTGTTTCCCTTAACCGAATGCCAAGCAGCTTTGGTTAACAACGCAATGTTAACCAATTTTTATGGATAGTTTCTGAGCTATTAAAAAAAAAAAATCTTGTTGATACATTTTTAAGAATAAAACATCAATTCCATAAGTCCCATATTGTCAACTTCGAACTGTTAAAAGAAAAGAGACAATTATAAATCACCCAGTCATTCATTCATGAGCTTATTTATTTAGGTAATTCCTCAATAAATTTTTATGTCATTTTGATAATAGCAAGCCCTAAATTACCAACTTCGAATCGGTAAATGAAACCGGTTAATTATGAAACTCATCCATGAGCTCATTTATTTTGATAATTTCCTGTTAAATTTTTTTTTAAATTTTGATATTAAATCCTGCATTGCCAACTTCGAATTGTTAACAGAAACCAGCAATTATAAACCATGAGCTCTTTATTTTGGTAATTTCCAGATAACTTTTTTGAAATTTTTATATTAAATCCAACATATAAGGTACTGGCAATTGTAAACTACCCAGTCATCCATGAGCCCATTTTTTTTGGTATTTTCTGATAACTTTCTTAAAATTTAGATAATTTTAAAATAAAAAAAAAAGTTAGAATTAAAATAAAGTCAACAGGAAATTTCCAAAACAGGCAATGGTAATTTCATGATAATTATCTTTATTTTATTATTAATTCCTACATTGTACACTTCGAATTGCTGAAAGAAACAGCAATATAAATAACAGCAAAAATAAACGGCAAAATCAATCCTCCAGTCATTCACGAGCTCATTTATTTTGGTAATTTCCTGTTAACTTAAAAAAAATTTGGATATTGTTAAAGTTTTACATCGCCAACTTAGAATTACTAAAAGAAACACGTACGCAAACATAAATCACACAGTCATCCATGAGCTCATTTATTTTTGTAATTTCCTGTTAACTTTTCTTGTATTTAAAATTTTTTTTTTAATTTTACATTGCCAACTTCGAATTGCTAAAATAAACCTGCAATTGTAAATGCCCCACTTACTACGAGCTCATTTATTTTACAAATTTTAAAACTTTAAAAAAAATTTTGATATTGTAAGTTTTGCATCGCTAACTTAGAATTGTTAAAAGAAATAATTATCCATTATAGTCATCCATGAGCTCATTTATTTCGGTCATTTCCTGTTAACTTTAAAAAAAAATTTAATACTATTACATCCTACTTTGCCAACGTCGCATTGCTAAAAGAAACGAGCAATTGTAAATCCCCTACTTATCCAAAAGTTCATTTATTTTGGTAATTTCCTGGTTAACTTTTTTAAAATTTTGAGAAATGAGCACCAGGAAACGAGTGCGAGAATACCGAACACATTATGAATTTCTGCAAAATTAGTGCAACTATAGCAGATGAAAGCAATATAAAACTAATATCACCCCTTTTTAACCAAGCGAGGAACTATTTATACCACAATTATACTATGCACTACTTTAGCGAAAACTATACCAGCTGACAAGCTAGTGATCAGCGATATTTTAAAATTATCCTTTCAGAATGGTGGAAACCACATTAACTTGCCTTAGCATACCGCACAACTCCACCTGCGAGCGATCTGATAATGAGGGGCTCTTCAGAAAATGATGTACAGTAAAATGAAGATCTCCTAACATTTTTAGTGATTTCCAGGGATTTCCAATTATTTGCCTGGGATTTCATATGCTCTTATTGAACGAATTTCTTTCCCCCTTGTAGCAGTGGCGTAACTTTAAAGGACGGGTCTGGAGGCGGATTCCAGAGATACCCACGGATTTCCAAGGATTTCAAATGATTTCGCTATCACTACCACTGAGGATTTTTTGAATTTCCAGGATAAGGATTTCTAAGGATTTCCCATGGATTTCTGACTAGTGTGCACAGGGGATTTCGGCAAGAGAAACCCTTGCCTGATACGTTTTTGGGGTAGATTAGGTACATTAGGGAAAGTGCAAGTAATGAGTAATATTAGGTACATTGGGGAAAGTGCAAGTAATGAATAATTTACATTAAGTTATACTAGCGAGTTACTCGCTTCTCTCGCTCATTCCGCATCGTCTCGCTACGCTCGAGGAGCTTTCAAGCTGCAACTCTTGTCCTGCTGACAGACAGTCCACGTCTAAAACGATCAAGCAAATGGTCAGAGTGCATTACGCGTTTTTCGGAAGGCTTCATTGCATAAACAAATAACCATAAATCATTCCAACAGTCTGGCCATCCGCGTCGACATGCTTCCAGTAATTTCTTTGATTCCAAGAGCATCACAAAATCATGAGCTGATTATTTCGACGCAAACTAATTGTAATTATTGCTCACAGTTCGTCCATCACATTCCTAAGCGCGCCTGCGTGTCATCTATATCATTCAAAACATAAGATTTGTTTGTTTGCACATTTGTACGTTTTCTCCTCTAGAAGTAATCCCCTACGAAGGTGAGAGATGAAAGATTGAGAGAGAGCAAAGCGAGACACATTGAAAAGGTTTACTTTACGTGGAAATCGCTCGCTCTGCTCGCTCAATCCATGCACCACCGTTCTTCGAAAAAACACGAATGTTTGGCACCCTTTTAAAACCAGGTTTCCATGCATCAATTCAACCAATTTTAAAATCTGTGTTACATTGCAAAATACGTTGTCCGTTTAGGTTATTTTTTTCGTGCATCCTTCTCCAGATCATCCCAGTGCGTAATTAATAGCTTCAAGACGATCAATGCTACATGTAATTTCTTTGGACTGATTTCGATGTACTGATTATTTCGTCGCAAACTAATTGCAAATGTTGCTCACAGTTCCAAACATACGATTTGTTTGTTTGCTCGTTTGTACGTCTTCTCTTCTAGAAGTAATCCGCTACGAAAGTGAGAGATGAAAGATGGATAGAGCAAAGCGAAACACACATTGAAAAGGTTTAGTTTACGTGAAAATCGCTCGCTTTGCTCGTTTAATCCACGCACCTCCGTGCTTCAGAAACACGAATGTTTGACACCGTTTTAAAACCAAATCTATTGTTTTGATTTTTCCATGCATCAAGTCAGTTAATACAAAATCTATTTTAAGATGTATATGTGATGTGTGTTGCAAACTACGTCGTCCTTTTAAGTTATTTTTTCCGTGCATCCTTCTCCAGATCATTTCGCTTCGCTCGAGGGGGTTTGCATGAACAAACTGTGACGTCATGAACAATCATCAAGAGAGTTTTTAAAAAAAAATTGATACTTTTTCAGGGTTTTTCGCGCATTTGAGGGTCATAATATCAAGTTACAGCGATGAAAATAGGCCTATACTGAGCGCAATTTTATTATCTTTCGTTTGGTCCTACTCCCATCTTTGTATGTGCTTTGGTTCCAGAGGAGTAGAGGTACAAACACACACTCACGCACATCATACGTCCTTAATGATGCAGATAATACAGTACGTATTTTTATTTGGTTGCGGTTATTCTGCATACAAAACAGGTAGATTTTTCACTTGAGGCTCAGAATACCGAAGATTTAATAGAAATACACAAAAGCATTTGTCACAATTGATGCACAAATTGTATATGAAATTAGGACTTAAACATGAGTGGTTTGCTTGGAGCAAAATCCAGCAGGGAATTAAAACGCTAAAAAATATCGCAACACTAAAAAATATCACAGTATGACGTCAGCCATTACACAATTGAAGGTACTAAAACTTTCAAAACATTTTAACTAATTTGCGCAGTTCGCCGTGTCCAAAAATAATCACAAGCCCGACAATTTTTTTTAGTCATCCCATTATATTTTCGGAGGAACTTGGTAATTACACATTTTGATTAAATTGTTCACTGACGTCTGCTATTTCGTTTGATGTTGTTCGATTCAGAATTGTCAAATAACCAAATGGACTGCGTACAATATCTGATAAAAAGATTTAAAAGAACCGCATCATTTTAAATAAATACTACCTTGAAGCAAAGACGGTTTTTTTCCCTCTTAATCTCCATTAGCTGAATAATTCTAGGCTAAAACAGCTCCTCACTTGTAGTGGGATTAATGATCTATATAGGAATTAATAGTTCTAGCAATGATTTCCAACACCAAGTAGCCAATTCTTGAGCATTTAAGTAACATCTGTCCACAGTCCATGTTTCCTTCTTGAGGTCGTGTCAGTCTACTTAGTTCAAACGAGGCTTGTAGCAACTTAGATGAGTATACTGGAATTAATGAGCTTCAAACCACTGCTCAGTAAGTCATTCCTAAATCAGCCGAATGTTCCCGTTCGTTTGTGCTAATGTCATATGTCAGTATCGTTTTTATGATCTCCCATGAACTGTTCACACATGCCACGACATAACCTGTAAAATATATTATGTGGCTAATTTTGAAAATCAGAGTTAGCCGAAACAGCTTCGTTTTATCGCGTTATGCTCTGGTCATTATTTCTGAGCGAGGATCATATGGTTGGAGCCTCCATTCATGATAAGCATTTGGCAACGTAAAACATTGAACTTTATCAGATCCGGCAGTGCCGGATAGCGGCACTGAATCTTGGTTTCCTGAACCAGTTTGTTGGCTTGGGGAGGTAGTGTAACCACAACGCAATAAGTTTCTCAAATGCACTCCACCTCCAATAAGCAAACTCAAATCGGACATAGTACTCGAAGGTGCAGTTTGTGTGTTGGGAGGAAATGGATCATCAGCATTTTCCACACGACAAGTATCATACACGGGTGGTCTTGTTTCGTTACGAGGTTGTCTGGCCTTGTAGGTTCTCTTTTGCTGTTTTTGCATGAGTTTTCTTCGGAAACGCAAATCAACTGCCGTTTGCTTCACATCAAAAATAGCTGTTGTTGCTGGTTTTTCATTAGAATACACAGTAGGTATTTCTCCCATGTCATAGCACAATGCACTTTGCACAGAAACCTTATCGCAAGATGCTGATCCATCTATCGAAATAGGGATAACAGATTCATTCCTGTTTGTCATGCCAAGTGACGTCATTAAATTTGGTTTTTCTTGACAGCGCTTTGCCATTTTTTCATGGTAATTTTGCTGAAAATCACATTGAAGGTCCTCTCCCAAATAATTGTCAGAGTGTCTTGGGCTGGAGATTACTTCCACCATATGAAATGTAAACTTGCAAGAAGTAACCATAGATGTACTTCGTTGGTCATGATCTTCCACCTCTTCAAGTCTATCAAGCTGTTCATTCCGGCCTTCTCGTCCTGGCTGTTCCTGTCTCCAGTAGCCACTAACTTTTCCATGCTTTTCCATCACCCTTCCAGGCAGTGTCTGCCTCTTGTTGATTTTTTCTATTTCAGCATCTTCCAGTTTACTTCCAAGCTGTTCTTTCCTTCTGCAACCTCTTCCCCTTCCAGCCATTCCTTGTCTGCTTCCAGATTGTTCTTGTATTCTGCAGTCACTTCCTCTTCCAACTTGTTCCTGCTTATTGAAGATACTCTTAACATCTTCATGTGTTTTTCCAGCCTGTTCCTTTTTGTTGCAACCACTTTCGTTTCGAACCAGTTCCTGTCCACGTCCAGCCAGTTCCTGTATTCTGAAACCTCTTCCACTCCCAGTTTGTTGCAGTCCGCTTGCTGCTTGTAACTGTCTGATGTAGCCACTCCCAGCAGTTTTTCCAGCCCGTTCCTCTTTGTTGCAACCATTTTCTTTTCCAAACAGTTCTTGTTCACCTTCAGACAGATCCTGTCGTCTGAAACCTCTTCCACTCCCAGCTTGTTGCAGTCCGCTTCCTGCTTGTGCCTGTCCGATATAGCCACTCACAGCATCGTCATCAGTTTTTACAGACCGTTCCTCTTTGTTGCAATCACTTTCTTTTCCAAACAGTTCCTGTTCACCTCCAGTCAGTTCCTGTCGATTGTAACCTCTTCCACTCCCAGTTTGTTGCAGTCTGCTTCTTGCTTGTACCTGTCTGGTATAGTCACTACCAGTATCTTCATCAGCTTTTCCAACCTGTTCCACATTGTTGCAACCACTTTCTTTTCCAAATAGTTCTTGTCCACCTTCAGCCAGTTCCTGTCTTCTGAAACCTCTTCCTCTCCCAGTTTGTTGCAGTCTGCTTCCTGCTTGTATCTGTCTGATATACTCACTACCAGCATCTTCATCAGTTTTTTCAGCCTGTTCTGCTTTTTGGCAACCACTTTCTTTTCCAAACAGTTCCTGTCCACCTCCAGCCAGTTCCTGTCTTCTGAAACCTCTTCCTCTCCCAGCTTGTGGCAGTCCACTTCCTATTTGTTTCTGTCTGTTGTAGCTACTCCCAGCATCATCAGTCCTCCTTCCAGACACTTTCTGTCTTCTGCAGCCTCTTCCAGCTTGTTGCAGTCTGCTTCCTGCTGCATCTTCGGTCCTCCTTACAGGCACTTCCTGTCTACTGCAGCCACTATCTTTTCCAACCACTTCCTGTCTACCTCCATCCTGTTGCCGTCTTATGAAACCTCTTCCTCTTCCAACTTGTTGTAGTATGCTCCCAGCTTGTTCCAGCCTGATGTAGACACTCCCAGCATCTTCAGTCCTCCTTAATTCACTTCCAACTAGTTCCCGACTGCCTGCAGACTGTTCTTGTCTTCTGCAGCATCTTCCCCTTCCAGCTTGTTGCTGTCTGCTTTCTGCTCGTAACAGCCTGATATAGTCACTTCCAGAATCTTCGATCCTCCTTACTGTTACTTCTGGTCTATTGCTATCTCTTTCCCTCCCAACCTGTTCCAGACTGTGTCTTTTGCAGCCTCTTCCAGCTTGTTGCCGTTCGCTTCCTGCTTGTTCTATGCTGCCGAAGCCTGGTCCAATATCTTCCACACTCCGTCCTCTATATCGTTCCTGTCTATTGTAGCCACTTTCTCCTGCAGCTTGTCTTTGTATATTTTCAATTGTCTGCCCATTGCAGCATCTTTCTATTTCTGTTGTTGACTGTTCCAGCTGGTTTCTCTTAGAGCTTGTTCCTGCATGTTGCAGTTTCTCCTAGCCTGTTGCAAGCCTGTTTCTATGGATTCCAGCCTTCGGTTCTCACAGCCGGTGCCAGCCTCTTCCAATGCACCAGGAATTTTTCGTCTTTCAAAAATTTCAAAGAGATCATGCGTACATCGGTTTGGTTTAAACCAGGGTTTGGTTAATAGTGTTTATTAGCCGTGTTTCAGATGTCCCAGAATCTAGGGAAACGAAACTATTACGGTAACAAATTTAAATGGAGCGCTGCTTTTGTAAATGAACAATTGTTGGCTTTTGGCATGGTGATGTTAAATGCTTGCATTGTTAGCCACTTTAATGAGAGAAAGCATAAAGTGCTGGCATTGTTATGAGAGTTTCATTGCTTTGAATGAATAAGATGGGTGCGAGCAAAAAAACTGGCAAAAAATTGTGGTGCTGTTGGGCTTACGTCATTTTGCAACCTCAGTTAATAGTTTCTGGTCTGTGGAGGCCAGCTCGAATCATAGGCTTCCCCAAGGGAGCTGTTTAAATCCCACGCTCTTTGCCATTGCCATTAATGATATTCTGGTTGAAATGGGTCTCTCGGCAAACATTGTCTGCGACATGGACGATGTGGCTATGTGGTTTGTCGGTGATGACTTACGGCTAATTGTGAAGTGTGTGCAGGCTGCTCTCGACCAGATAGTAGAACGTCTTAGCGAATAGGGCCTTATGCTGGCCCCAGCCAAAACGCACTTGGTTATTTTTTTCCGCTCTGTGACAGCACTGGTCACAGTCTCTGTTGGTGGGGTAACTATTACACCAAAGCCGGCTATAAGGTATCTCGGTGTTACGCTTGATGAGTGACTGGAGTGGAATACATGTTCGGCAGTTGAGGGAGAAAATTAGGTCTCGGGTGTCAATTCTGAAAATTCTTGCACGACATGACTCTGAACAGAAAGGCTGCTAATAGCAACTCACAAGGCCTTTATTATATCAGTATTGGACTACCACCTCCCATTTATCTGTTCTTCCATTCGTCATATTAGGTCATTGCAAGTCTTGGTCAATGATTGCTTAAGGGTTGTCACGGGAAGCATCGTGACCACTCTGGTTCATTCTCTGTGGGTGGAATGCAATGTGAACGTCTTTACACCTCATGTAATTTGAATTGCTAGGGGTGCATTGCATGAGAAATCTCAGTAGGGGTCGCTCAGACTTGGTAAGGAGAATTCGTTTGGATTACAGCGAGGTCAGCAGAAGAACTCGTGAACTACTAGGTGTTGCTGGCAAAGCGGTGTTATTTCTTCTACAGGCTCCGGAGTGCGGTTCCTGGATGTCGCACATGTGTGCCCTCTGAGCCTATGATCATGGTGTCCATCTTTGTCTAGGCTGTTTGAACCTTGTGACACTGCATGTAATGTACACTGTGACACGTGTTAGTGATTCGGGGACTGGCGGAATAGGGGTGGCAATCCCAGCTTTGAAGTATTGTATGAAACATCATCTCAGAGCTGTAAGTCCTAGCACGGTGTGTGAACAAGCAGGGATTTTGGTAGCTCTGGATGTCACTTTGGACATAGAATTACCGTCGTACACTGTAGTGACAGACTCGCTATCGGGTCTGGTGCCGGCTGCAGTGCTCATTACAGTCCCATGATGTCAGTGACCCGCTGATTTTTTTCATTAGCTGGAAATTATGGGCGGCTACGAATAGATCTGTGGTAGCTCTTCGGTGGGTGAAATGTTACTCTGGTAATCACGGAAACGAATTGGCGAAAGAGTCTGTGTTAGTTCTGATGAACCTGAAGTATCGCTGGTTCTGTCTGTCAAATTGCGCTGTGCCACTCCTCAAAGTTGGTGCTTACAGAAGTGAAATAAGGAATGGGCTGCGTCACCCAATGGGTGAGCCCTTTTCTCGCTTCAACCTAAATGCGGCATTGGCTCAGTCCTGGGCAAACTCTTACATTGGATGTCGCGAATTATAACCAGGCTTCACACAAGCCACTTGCTTCTACGGGCTCATCAACACAGGCAAGGCTGGACGGAGTCACCCACACATGCGACTTCCACACAAAGCACTTCCACCTGTTATGTAAAGAACGTGACCGGGAGCAGGGGTTACTCTCTGAGTGTATCAAAGCAAACTCATTACTCCAGGAGTTGTTGTCTTCAATCCCTGGTGCAAGATCGGTAGCAAGGATAATGCTATTGCGGGGTATTGTAAAGCAACAAAGGTCAGACTGTAATTTACTTGTTCCGTATGTGAACTAAATTCACGGTCGAGCTTAAGGTTAGACTTGTACACAGTGGAGTGTCCTGCTGCATGTGGTGGCACTGGTGTTCAGTGCGGTCCGTCAGTGACGTGGTCCACCACGTAAAACGGAGCAGACCGGAAGTGAAGAGTGTGACATTTTGGTGTAGTTGTTGCCTGCAGGCGAAACACACAGTGAAATGTGCCCCTTGCAATGTGCCTCTTGTGATCTTCTGGAGCATAGCAGTGTGGTTGGTGAGAGTTGTGTAGTGTCAATGGTTACGTCCAGCGGTACTTTGGTTAAGTGCTTTCAGTGTTTTCAGTGTTTTAAGTGTTTTAGGTGTTTAAAGTGTAGTGAAATGTTCCTGTTGGGATGCGTTGTATTAGTTTAGTTAGCTCAAGAAGGTGTACGACATAAGGTCAGGGCCCGAATAAACAAACTCAATTCAATTGAGGAAATGTTGATGGGAAAGCTTGTTCTTTGTCACCGGTGTTTCGTTCAGTTATTTGCACCCATACGTAATTTAACAGGTTCAGTCCATTGTTAAGTTCATACCATTTAAAGCCAGAAGCATCTTTATTTGGTAGTATAAGTTTAATACATTATTACTTCTGAAGATTTGAAAACGCGTTCCATATCTTGCTAATGAAGCAGCTGTTAAAGCAGGTATTATAAACCAAAAATCTGTACGTCAAAAATGCATTCCGTATATTGCTATTGAAGCAGCTATTAAAAATATTTGAATATCGTTCCAGATTTTGTAGCTTCTCATCCATATTGTTTATTTAAATTTACGTTAAAAATTCACGGTATCCTTGTCATGACCGACTATTTCTTCACAATTCAATTTGAAGGGCATACTATTACTAAATTTTGTTTGACAAGTCAGCATGCTATTACTCTTGGTGAATCTCGAAAACTGAATTGCCCTTGCATCACTTATCAATTCTGTTCTAAAATTTTCTAATAGTCTGGGTCTTTGAGAAAGGTAATATTCGGATTGAAGATCTTTTTAACTAAACTGAGGTTATCTCTGCAGAGGACCAATTGTGCTTGGAATTGTCCTAGGAAGTTTCTATACGCTTTTAAGAAGGAAGCAATAATATTGGTCGTGGTCTGACTAACCGGAAGTCCTCTGTCCATTCTCAATCCGCTAGACAGTGTGGTGAACTTTAATATGAATTCCATCGCACTGCGCTAAGTAAACAATCATTAGTTCCTTCGTGGAATCGGATTCCTGTAAATATTAAATCTACCACCATTCTTTATTCTTTCCGCAAAGAACGCTATTCTTTCGTAGTGAGTCACCAAAACATATTTAAAGAACCGACTAACTGGTTGTCTGCTTAGCTCGTCCTGTTCGTCCCCAACTTGTCCGTCTTCCTTATCATTTTTCCTTTTGACGCGTTTTCTTATGTTATCTGGATGTGTCATTATATGTGTGTGTGGTTACAACCAGATTTGATTTGTTTGACTGATTTGCGTTCATTTAGTTTATTTTCTTTCTTTTTCTTTAGTGTAAAAAAGACCTTCATCTTACCATCAGTTGTAGTCTCATTTCTAACTATATTATCCAATAAAAGCCATTTCTATACTATTTTATGAATTTTCCCCTAGTGAGCGAGTTTATTACAATAAACAATAACAGTGCATCACTACAGTATGTGCCACATCCCACAAGAGCTGATGCCCACGTGTGGCGTGTAGGCCATCATACAAAAAAGTATATAACATTGTACAGAAAGAAAAAAATCGCCGCAAAACTTCACAAACATATAAGTAATAATAAAACTATTGAAGCTAATTGAAGCTACACAAAGCTAATTATAAAATAATGTGCATGAGAACTTAATGGATTGACAAGGTAAGACATGCTTATTGCGAAAGATAAAGTTTAGCTTAAAATCTTGAATAACATTTGTGTAGGGTTAGTACTAAGGCCCAGTAGCCATATCAACAAGGATTTTTGGATATGGTAAATTTGAAAAATTTCTTTTAAGTTGTTTGGTACACAATTGTATAGCTTGCTGCCAAAGAAATTGCATTTATGCAATTTTTCTTTACTGACCTTTGGCGAATAAGGTAGTTGTTCGATTCACTCCTAGTCTGGTAGTTTGTTCGTAAATGAGTTTAAGCATGAGCGTTATTTCTCAGAAAACGAATTATAACTCGATACGCATATCGATACGCATACCTAGCTGCTGAAAAATAGGTAGCGAATGTTCATGTTGTCTTTTGAATGTCATTACTCTGACGATCTTTTTCTGAAGATTGATACCTGGAGCAATTCGTGTATTTTCCACCCCAGCATGTAATATGTAATAGAGTTCTGTATGAGTACATTTGCAGTAGTCCAGTTGCCAAATGCTGTTTTTGGGCCTAACCTAAAAAAACGTCTGGACAAAATGTTTTTACGCAGAGATGTTTTACAATATGTCCCTACTCCAAAACATAATGATGCCGCCTTGGCACCCTTGAGGACTTCAAGATGGCGTCCAAAATGTACGACAATAAACGGATTTTTGCTTCTAGCATCTAAACCGTTCATCCGACTGAAAATTAACCGGTTACCAATTATATTTAGAATAAAATTTTCCTTCAAAAAAGGTTCTAGTTATATTTTTGGTAAAATTAATCCTTCTTGCCGAAATTCGTTATTTTAGGCCGTTTAGGCTGTTTGAATTTGAACAGCTGCAGTACCCGTTCTAATTCGGAAAAAAGGATGTGAATAGCCTTAAATGAAAGATAAATATGTATATTTTCCAACAAGGATAATTAAAACTATTTATATTAATTAGGAACTAAGGTACAGGAGTTTACCTACGTTGCTGCACTATGCTTTTCGCTCTATTTTACCACTTCATCTTTAAACTGTTGCACCACCCATTCTAATTCGGATAAATGGACCGAATTCCAACAACGGTAATTAAAATGATTTATATTAATTAGGAGATAAGCTAAGATAGTTTTTCTACAGTGTAACACTGTGCATTTTGCACTTTTTTACCACACGTTCCATCTTTAAACTACTGTAGCTTAACTTCTAATTAATATAAATCGTTATAATTACCCTTGTTGTAAAATATACATCTTCGTCTTTCATTTAAGCCTAATCACGTTCATTTATCCGAATTAGAACAGGTGGTGCAACAGTTAAAGGTGGAACTTGTTATAAAATAGAGCGAAAAAGCACAGTACTACAACGTATATAAACTGCCGTAGTTTAGCTCCTAATTAATATAAATCGCTGTAATTACCCTTGTTGGAAAATATACATCTTCATTTTTCATCTAAGCCTAATCACGTCCATTTACCCGAATTAGAACGGGTACTGCAGCTGTTTAAAGTCAGGAATTGTCACATTATGCACTATTGTATGTAACATGCGTTCACGACCTAAAATAACTTAAATAACGAATTTCGGCAAGAAGGATTAATTTTACCAAAAATATGAATCAAACCTTTTTTGAAGGAAATTTTATTCTATACATAATTGGCGACCGTTAATTTTCAACTGGATGAACGGTTTAGATGCTAGAAGCAAAAAACAGTTTTTGGATGCCATCTTGAATTCCCCAAGGGTGCCAAGGTGGCACGATTATGTTTTGGAGTAGTTTTATGTTGAGTATTACATTTTGAATCATCATGTAATGGATTCCATACGCCCGAAAGTAAAGGTTAAAGACGCCGGTTTACCATTTCGATAGCGTTGCCCACATTCTAAACACAGCATCCACGTTCCAGATTCTACGTTATCCAATAGGCTGATATGGGTCACGTGATCTCGTTTTAGTTATAAAAATTCGCGGTGTTGCAGCAAAGTGTTGTTTCTTTTTTTTTTTATTTACCGCTGTTTTCTTTATATTGATTGAAGATTCTACGGTGCTGCATCAAGAAGTTGAAAAGGCGCCTTTAAATAAGGCCAAGAATCTAAAATTCATATTTTAGTTCATATTTTACCCAAGAGTAGGGTTCTGTCCAGGAGTAGTTCATATTTTGTCCAGGAGTAGGTATTTATCCCAAGAGTAGGATTTCATATTTTGTCCAATAGGTTTTGTCCACGAGTAGGTTTTGTCCACGAGTTGGTTTTGTTCTCTACTTAGAGAGGAAAACCACTAACCATTGCTTTTGTGCTTTGCTGTAGCCTAGAGCCAGAGATGTGAGACAGAAAAGGGCCATTGACCTCCTCTTAAATAGTAACATGTAATTGTTTACACAACAAACCAACATTAATAAATCAGGGAACGACAGAAAAAATATTCGACAAACGAAAAAATGAAGGTATAAAAGGGAACATAAGCTGTTATGATAGACCAAATTACTGGTTTAGGTTTTGACAGTTTGTAATGCAACCATCGTCGATTGAAAATGGGTATAATGAAAAAGGAACATTAAAAAACCTTGGCTTAATTTTGATTAACTATTTTACTTAACGAACCACCTGTGCATCACCACATCTAACGAATAGGAAGAAGTTGACAACAGGAAATGCCGAGGTATGGGTAGATGTCGATGACAGTATCGATGGTGAAGGGAGCCGTGGATCAGATGGGGATGGGCAGGCAACAACGTTGGGGTCCACGGCTGGATGACTGGCAGGAGGAGATGGGAGATTTGGAAGCGGAGTCCGACGAGTCATTCGGTTGAGCCATTATGAAAAGGCCAAAGGTTCTAGGATCTTTTGGATCTTCTGGTCTTTCAGGATCGTCCAGACCTTTCGGGTCTTTCGGTCTTTTGTCTTTGGGTTTTTTTGGTCTTTCGGTGATCTTACGGTGCTTGAAGCGGGAGTGAAGCGAGGTGATCGTCTTTCTTGGACGAAAGCTTGAGAAAAAAAGAGGTGGTGGACCGCCTCGTCCGAAAGCTTTTATAGGAAGGCAGCACAGTTGGATTACGCACCTGGCCGTATCTAGACCGAGAAATAACCTCAAGGGAGAGATAGCATTGCAGGAACTGATTGCAAGAATTTAGAGGTAGTGCATGTTTTAGAAACGGCATATAGAAACGAGCATTTTTAGGTCCAGGAAACCCGTTCCCATCCCACAGCATGGGTTTGACTAAGGACGCTGCCGTTTTTTACCTCAATTTATATCCAGTGCTCCTTGTAGCTAGCTCAACGACCGGCTCCCGATACTAGCCTCGTAGCCACTATAGAGCTTACGTGGCTGCTCTGTATCTGAGGCAAAAGGTTAAAAATACGAACTTGCACAGGCAGAGAATTAAAAGAAGATTGGAATTCTAATAGAATCAGTCCCCAAGAGTTTTTAAGTTGGTTGAAAGGAAATGACCTCCTGCTTACCTACAAATTTTAACAGGGTTGTGGTTGAAGGACGTACACCACTCCTAAGACATTTTTTTTGTGTGATTTTCTATTATTAATGGCTGCTACATACTTATGGATATTATTTCTGAAATTCTTTACTTTTCGAACAGAACAGATCTCTCGAATTGAAAGAGATCTGTTCTGCCATGTAATGGTGATGCACAAAATCCTGAGTTTTGGGATGGCTGCTTCACGAATTTTGTGAACAAGATGTCAAGAAAAAAAGTTCGACACGAAATGCGAAAAAAATACGGTGTGGCACACAAATTTGAAACAGCCGAAAAGTTATACAGATGAGGGCGAGTAGCCTAAATTTGAACCCAAGACGAAGTCCAGATCTGAGGAGTCGTGGTAGGGAAAAAGATTTTTTCAACGATAATACCACTTTTCTCCACCAAACGGTGAATCCTAAGACAAATTCCACAACAGCCTATTAGCAGAAATTATTCCTTGAACCTTTTCATATCCAAGCTGTCATTCTCAACACAGCCGAAACAAACCACAAGCCTACACAACTGCCAACATTCCCAATTCGACGAATCAAATTTCTACTGTGAGAAGGCTGTTGTAGTGGAACAAGTTAGTTCCTTGCATTTTCGCTAAACCATCTGTGTATAATTCGATTCTTATTATATGGTATTCTTTTAAATTACTAACAAGTTTGACAACCACCACACTTTCTTTTTTATACTGCTACAATTTGAGTTATGATTCCGTACTCATATTTTTTTAATGGGAAGAAATCGATCGCTGAGTGAGGCAACAATATAACCAGTCATGATTATAATGTCCATGAACTAAGGTCAAGACAGAGCTGAAGGCTCACCATTTTTATAGTAAAACAAGACTAAACCATGCGTAATGGCTGTTTGTCGTGACGTCACCATGAGTTAGCCAATGACGAACGAGAACAACGGCTGTTTGGCCGTCTGATTGGACTAGCCCAGTCACGTGATATTCACGTCACAGCAAAGAGCCATGGCGTGTGGTATAAAAATTTTAAAATCTTTAGCTAAGAAAGCAACCAGCAACGTTCAACTATGCTGAGCAGGAAATCCCACCATCAGTACATTTCCTTATTTTCCTTCCAATAAACTTAAATTTAAGACTGAAGAACTGCACATCGGTGATGCCCACAAGTCGATGATGGTTGAGGGTGTGCAAGTCACGAGGTTCAGTAAGTCGGGTTGAGATGAGCGTTGAGAGCACAGCAAAAATCGCTTCCTCTTGACTGCAACGTAACTCTTTCTTTCAGCAGAATTGCAAATTAATGAAGCAAACTTAGTCGCAGGATAAGTTTATTTCAGTGATCTTATCTGCAAACCTGCAGGTTAATTTTTTGGATTTCGAGGAAAAAGAATTAGTGCAGAGCGGAGCTGACCACCAGTGGAGTGACAGAGGCGGACGTGGCAATTTTGACAAGTTAAATTAGGTGGAAATCCTTTGCACAAAACACTCGGCAACTGGTGTTTTCTGCTAGGGTACAGAATACGGCTTTTGACTTGTCCTGAACAACTGCGTTCACACTTGCAATGGCGCACCCAAAGGAGGCAAGGGGGGGGGGGAGGAGGGATATTGGGAGGTAAGTGCCCCTAATACCATAGTTAAAGAGTAAAATTTGTTAAAAGTAAACAGGGAACGCAATTACTGCGTACTGATAACTGGTTTTCTTTCACGTTTCAAAGGCAAAATTATAAAATTGAGTAGTTTTACAGGGCTAGCTAGAAGAATTTAAAATATCCCCTCCCCTATATCGTGTAGTCCCCTAAGCCGAGTTATCGGACCCCATTTCTAATTTCAGTTTTTTCCCCCCCCCCCCCGCCCACACAAATTTCTGGGTGCACTATTGCACACGTGCCACTAACTTACTATCAGGAAATGACCGAGCCAAAGATGGGATGGGGTCAGTCGGTCATTGACCCAATTTTGACCCATGATGCAATCACCCAGTTTGATCCACAGACTCAATTTGACCGGCTTACCTAATACAACCCACTGACCCCAAACGACCCACTGACTTAATTTAACCCACTGATCTAAAGCGACCTTCTGGCCCAATTTGACCCAATGACGTAAAACGGCCAACTGACCCAATTTGATTCACTGACCCAACATTACCCACTGACCTAACTAGAACATCTGCCTTTTGCTATGTCTGGTATCTGAAAAACGGAACCGAAAATATGCTGTGAAACACCGAAAACTCATTTTTATGAACCATTAGTGGAGTCTATGCTAAAATCAAGCAATTGAACGAGTAAAAACTCTCCACAACACCCCCGCCCCCTCCCCCCAAAAAAAGAGAAATGTCCTAAGGGTTTCTACTTTTTTCTGTTCGGTTATCAAATCTCATTCTACCTTTTATAAATACCGACCCTCAAGCTGCAAGTGCAACAAGTACTTCCACATCAAGAGTTTCGTATGAGGCTGATGGACGGGGACAAATACTCAAGTTACGACGTATGAAAGTTGATTTTTAATTGAATTTTCTAAGTCACTGAACAAGGCTCGATTGAATATTTTGCGTTTTGGGATGGATTTTTAAATAAGTAGTCACTGCATACAGACGGGGGAAAAAGCATCTGTGGGTGAGATTCAGCCATGGTTCAAAATGGGCAGTGGTTCAAGTTGGTTCAGTTGGTCAGATTGTGTCAGTGAGCCAAAATAGTGGTGTGCGGAAAAAAGATCCAAAGGGGATAAAAAAGTCTGAAGAAAAAAAGGTAAGCCGAGAAAGGTCAGCAGGAAAAAAATTTCGGGGATAAAGTCCGGGGAGAAAAGGTCCGGGGAAAAAATATCAGAGGAAAATAATCCGAGGAAAAAGAAGTTCCAGAAAAAAAGGATCTGGAGGAAAAAGGTCGAGGGATTTTTATGCAGAGAAAAATAAATAACTGCACAATAAAAACTTGCAGTGAAATTGTTTTTTATAAGTATTTTTAATTAGATTAGGTCAGCTGCCTTGGCTCGAATTCTACCAGGCAGGCAAAGGAGTTTTACCAGGAAACCTATTTTCCTGAAGTTTTTTTGCACAGACCTTTCTCCTCGAACCTAGTTTCCTCGGACCTTATTTGCACGGACCTTTTTAAGCAGACTTTTTTTCCCTAGATCCTTTCTTCCTGGATCTTTTTTCCAGTTATTTCGTAGCGAGCAATTTCGAACAGAGAAGAGGTATTTTAAAGAAAACTTACATTAAAAATACATGTTACATCATCAAAAAAGGGTCACTGGGTCATTTTGGGCAAATCTGGGTCTGTGGGTCAAAATGGGTCTGGGTCAAAATGGGTCATGGGCCAAGCAATTTAATGCCGGTCAGCAGATTACGGCTCAAAACATTTTGACCCATCCAACGGAGCAACGAATATTGTTTTACTCACCCGAGTTTTATATTATTAAAAGAAAGCATTGCAAATTCTACTCTTGACGTCTTCAGAAGATGTCTTTTAACTGAGAAAGGAAAGAGAATTTTGGAAAACTGACAAGTATATGAATGACAGAGCCACTAAAACGCCGATGTTAAGGAACTTTATTCACTGAGCGCATGTATTGCACATTACCAACATGTCACCATTTTTAAACTGTAGCCAAATTATTTTAGTTGAGCATTACTCTTTTTAAAAATACACTTCATTGGCTGATGCTTGCTCGTTAGTATGAGCAAGAACTAGCAGCTACTTGGGCTGAGCAACAACTAATTTTGCAAGTGAAATTAAAATCGAGCCACCAGCAGTACAGCTTGCGCGCAACGTGACCCAACATTAAGAGGAGACCAAATAGTAGAAGCAGGAAAATGACTAAGGCCACATTGAGGTGACAGCAAGACGTACCCCCGAGCACATGCCGCACAATCTGATGCCATACACTCGATTTCAACGTGCGCACTTCTTGACAAGATTCCAAAAGGATAGGCCCTCCCGCAGCCTCGGGACAGTGACGAGGGATCAAGCAAACGATATAGTTGGTATCTGGTCGCAAGTTATTTAGGACGAATTCTTGATCTTGCACGTCCACCTGCACCACCGATCGACAATTGCGATAACCAAACATGTAGAACATCATTTCTAAACAATATTCTTCCAGTGCTGGCGGGAGCTGCCATTCCGCTTTCAAACTGGTGTCATTTAAGGGGTAAACCCACATCCACGGGTCATCAGGCATTTTCGGGCATTCACAATCTGGTACTCGCTGGCCGGGACCGTTGAAAAAGTTGCCTAGACTATTAGCAGCACGGGCATTGTGTCTTGGCGTTGGATCATGCTTAGCTGGATGAGGTCCACTACAAGAAATTAAAAGAGACATTATTTTGTTATCGTTCAAACCAGAGTCGTTCGATCTTATTTCACGTCCACAGTGTCTCAAAAAAAACTCTTAAATGTGCGGTGAATTTTCCAATACTTCAGCATGATGTCACTGCTGAAACATTGGACTCATCGAATCCAGGAGGCAGTTTGACCGTTGAATCCACCACAGGGGGTTGTAGGCTATAGGATGTGCCACACGGATACAGTGTATATACAGAATGAAGAGGGCAAAACCAGAACCACTTTCCTGGAACAATTCCATACCTGGATTGAGCGTTATTATTAAATTTTTCACATAAACACTATGGCAATCACTAGAAGTCGCACTGAACGTCTTTAGTGACAAGTTTTCTCATGTTCAAAGTATTATTTGTACCACGGCCTTGTCCACAGTGATACGAGAAGTTTTTTTTAGCTTAGTTTCAAAGCTCAAGGTATATTCCCCGTTCGTTACTGGAAATAAGACTGGGACTGCAAAGGGCTAAAAAGCTTCTGAGATTGCTTGGGACAACGAAGTGGTACAAATAATGACTTCGAACGCGGATAAGTTATCAATAAAGATGTTCAGTGCGAGTTCCAGTGATCATCATAGCACCTAAGTGAAAAAGTCAATAAGAACACTCAACTCAGGTACGGAATTGTTCTAGGAAAGCAGTTCTGGTTTCGTCCCTTTCATTCTATAGTATATACTCTGTATCCGTGTTGTGTTCACTACAGCCTACAAGCAACCTGTGCAATCCGCGGATGGACTAAAGATAGCAGATCTGCAGTTGTTCTTCACCGCGATTATTTATGTCAACGTAATTAACAAAATAGTGGCGATTGTCACCAAACAGAGCATCTCCACTATACTAAAAGAAGGTTCAAGCAAGCGCTAATAAATGATATACATCCGTCGGACGTGGGAGTGTCCATGTTGTAACTATCACTTCATATTCCATCTCTTGTCCCAAGCTCGTCTGGGAGGTCTGGGTTACGTTTCCCAGATGCGTCCACTCTCGGGCACCAGAGTGAACTGGCTTTGAGTCAGGAGCAGAAATACACGATTTTTACCCCAGTAGGCCCTGGCTTGAAGAGGGCATCTGCTGTATCTGCTCATAGAACGCTGTCGCACATGAAGGTGTAGCATGCTTGGACTTCTCGTAGCATGAGTGGTATTTTTTCGAACGTATCTATTGGTGTAAAACGTATTGTGGGTTATCCCAGAAGGTGATTATGACCAGTCCTTCCATTTTAGGCAGCGTGGGGTCGCGACCCAGAACGAGAGATGGAACATGCTGCAATATTATCATGGACACTCCCCTGAATACTACATGACACTCTTTCATGACACTCCTGGTAGAAGTCATTCGACTAGAAGTCGCCTAATATGCGTATTTATGTACTGGTATTTAACTTAAAATTACTTAGCAGCGTCCTTGACAACGCAAGTATAAAGCAAGTGGGCTAGTGAGCATACGATGATGAGCATGCATTCATAAAACACTCTTTCGTGATAATGGAAACCATTTTGCGCATCGTTGCATCCAGCGAGTTCGTTTTTAAAGCAATGACGTAAGACGTCATTTTTGTTGGCGTGGTAGCTTTGATGTACTCGGTCGCTGATCTGTTAGGTAAGTTTAAGAAAATTCTACTTGGTAACATTTTTTTTACAGAAATCGTTCAACGACTAGTCTTCAGGAACAAAAAAGGTCTGAGAACATAATCTTTCAAAAGATTCAAATGTAACGGGAAGCCTGTTACAAAAGTCTTTATGAAGAAATGCCAGTAATTAAAATAATAAAAATTGGTAAAACTTTTTATTTTTATCATTTTAATAGGAAAACCTTAAAAATGGTTGGCCAACAACTAGATGCAAGAGTAAATTTAAAACACTTTAAATTTGTGTTCGTGAATTAGTGAACAAGTATCGGAGAGAATTCAGGTGGTCAGAAAGTGTATATAATGGAAAAATGCGTAACAATCCTGGCTGTAAAGCATGGCTTTGGCCTAATGGAAAAACGCGTAACAATCCTGGCTGTAAAGCATGGCTTTGGCCTAATGGAAAAACGCGTAACAATCCTGGCTTTGGCCTAATGGAAAAATGCGTTACAATCCTGGCTGTAAAGCATGGCTTTGGCCTAATGGAAAAACGTGTAACAATCCTGGCTGTAAAGCATGACTTTTAGGCTATTTTCAATCGTTGCAAACATATCATGGTGGTAAAACGGATTTTGTTCTTCACTGTTTCATAATTTGTTGTGTCTCTTGAGACATTATATGTCTGCTACACTTCGTACTTTTAATTTTAGATTTTTTTAAACGATTCTTTATCTATCGATATATATATTCTACGTCTACGTTTCACTTTGCAGAATCATCACACACTTCCTTCCTTCACACACTTCCTTTATCTCTGGGCAACTCTGCAGCGCCCACAAGAATCACAAACAACCAATAACGTGCATGCAAATATACTATAAACTATCGCAGAAGCCCAATTTTAAACACTAAATGTACCATGATTATGTTGATAGCGATTTCGATTTTACATGCCTGACAACTCTTAAAACTGTGATTAGAATCCGAGACAATGGAGATTCTTTGTAGGAGAAATTTACCTAGCATACGCAACTGGATTGAAACTGTACTTCCCCATAGTGTACATTTCAAGCAGTTTTAAATGTTAATGGGATGCCAGAAATGCCAGCAGTCTAATACCTGTTCATCGTTGGCCTGGTGTTTAAGGTACGCTTGTATAGCTAGTTATTTATTTCATTACCTAAATTATCTTTTGTAAATCAGACATTTAATTAACTCCCAATGAAGTCAAAATGCAATGTAAATGGATTTTCAGTGTAAATGGTTTTAGTGTTGCTGGAACTTTTAACTTTCTGGTTTGAGGCCCATTGCTGTGTCTTGACAGAGTACTGAACGTACGTAACAGACTCTGTTCGACATTGTCTTTGTCACGCATTATGATGTTGAGAGTACTAACGGGTAAATTCGAAACAGTTACATGAAGACGTGTCAATAATTTCTTCTAGGGTATAAACGTATTGAAAGCTGGGTAGTTTCGTTTCATGTTTATTGGGTTTCAAACGATGTAGCAAGTTTCTTTTCACTCCGAACTTTCGTTTAGGTTCCGGTAAGACTATGAACGTGGAACCAGGTGGTACTAACTCGTACAGCTGCAACATAACGTCACAGAGGGGTTACTAGCGCAAATGGAGCTCACTGCTTGATCAAGGACTGCAGAAGCATACACAACATGGCGTTGGTAACCGTAGCTTAAGCCGACCCACAGAGGAGTTCAAAGAGACCAGCAAATAGACATTACGCTGTAGCAAACTGCTACAACAATTCGCAGTATTTTTACAAACCTCATATGGCAAATGTCAACTAACACGATTTACCTTCGCGAAATTCGCTCTTCTCAGCCCGCAGCATGTTGTTTTCCGGCCATTCTTAAGCTGTGTGATCATAATATACGATGGCTCGTTGGGACAGACAACAACTTTTTCTACACACACAA